>JAOEHI010052747.1:0-16219 GCA_025447815.1 Percopsis transmontana | reverse complement strand
TGTGTGTATATATGTATATATATGTGTATGTATGTGTATATATATATACATACATACATACATACACATATACACACACACACACATACATATATATAAAAAATACAAAATAAAACACACAGAAAGTCAATCAGCAGAAAGTCGAGCAGTCTATTGGCGAGGAAGTCATCTGACTGCAATGTCTATACGGTGTAAATGTAATCAAGATAAGAGACACCATTCCAAATTCCACTTTATCTCACCTTTTCCATGCTACACCTCAGGTCACCTTCTAACGGAGTCTTCTGCTCGGCCAGAGTTTGTAGGCTGGCGTGTTGCTGCCGTTTCATCTAACATTGGAGAAGATAAAAGTTTAGATAAAAGTGTCTGCTAAATTACCTAATTGTAATGTATGGAAATATCGTGCCCAGAACATGAGGTTTTAAAATACTTATGAAGATACATAATGAGGATACATTTTTTCACTGTTCCTTTGAACAACAGTTGGACACATACCATTTCCATCTTCTCCTCCAGGTCTGATTTGAGCTGGTTCTTCTCCACCCTGAGACCCTCCAGTATCTCCTGGAGCTGGTCTCTCTCCTCAGAGAGAGAGGTCACTCTAGACATCAGCTTCTTCAGGTCCTCTGTAGAGCTCTGAGGGCTCTGAGGGCTGGCCACCTGCTCAGACAGGAGGCGCTCTCGCTCCGCTTGTACACTCTCAAGCTCCTCAGAAAGATTCTTCACCTTTTAGATTGGTGACATTTAGATTCTTCATTTTAAGCCACAGAAGATTCATGCTATACATTCATTATAGATTTGATTTTGGGTTGTCATTTTAATTAATTAGACAGGCCTTACATGGTTCTGCAGTTCCTCCAACTTCTCCATGGTAGGACTGTCCTGGTTGGACATCTGGGAAGCCTCAAGGTGTCTGATCTTCTGCTTCTGTTCCTGAATCGTCTCTAGAGCGGTCCTTAAGTCCTCCTGGTTCTCAATCATCTGTTTCAAAACACAAGAGCTTAGCCTAAAAAAACAAAAAAACAAACAGGTATATAAAATTGGATTAAAGTGATTTGATAACTTACCATCTCAACGTTTTCCTGCATGTCTAGCTTGAGCTGATCTCTCTCCTCGGTGAGAGATGTCACTGTGGAGAGCAACTTCTCCATGTCCTCGGTGGAACTTGAAGAACTGCTCGCCTTCAGCAGGCGCTCTTGCTCTGCTTGCACTCTGTCAAGCTCTTCAGTCAACTGATTAAGCTGGGAAAAAAACAGCTGTTTAGAAGTCGTTTGCTTGCATGTTTATTGGTGAAAATTGTTGACATTACTACATGAAGAGCGCAAAAGAACTAATGCAGATTGAGTCTTTAATTTAACAGCTTGGACCGAGGAAAACCTAATAACTACTAACAATATTAACAGAAATGTAACAAAATATTGTGTATATTAGCTAGAGAGTCATACTTGTTCTTGCAGTTCTTTGCCAATCTCTTCCTCTGTGCTTCGCGATTTTTCACTGTCGGCAAGCCTCTCTTCCAAATCTTTAATCACCGGTTGCATCTCATGTAGTTTTTGTTCGAGGGAAGTTCGTTGACTGTCACTTTCATCAAGCTACACCAAATGTTGTTTTCATTTCACAAGTTGTCCCATGTTTAAAAGCACAGACTCCAGTGGATTTGTATAACTGAACGAATAAAAAAACGATGTCTATTTAGAGGAAAAGCAACTTACCCTAGAATTTGCCTGCTCTGCAGTGGCGAGGAGCTGGTTTCTCTCTTTTCTGGAGTCTTCCAGGTCTGAGCGGAGCACGTCCACCTGCTTGGTCATGTCGGCACACCTCTGGGTAAGGTCCTGCTCTTGCAGCTGTGCGGCGCTCAGCTCAGCCTGGAGGCTATCCCTGAGCTGCTGGGCTTCATCCTGGCTGTGAGCTTGAGCAGAGAGTAGGCTGTCCCTGTGGGTCTGCACGCCACACAGTTCCTTGGTCAGCTCACAAACCTGTGACAGCAGAGGGGTGGAAGACTCAATCACATGATGATCATAGATTGCAAATCTGAAACAGCACAGATGTTTAGCTCAAGTCCTCACCTGCTTCATCAGGTCATTGACCTTATCTGGAAGGGCCTGGAGAGAATCCAGCTCATGCAGTTGAACTCGGAGAGCTTCCTCTGACTCACGAGAGGCAGCTAGCTCTTTGTTCAGGTTCCCCACCTTTCTCTCAAGATCCACGCTGTCGATGAGGTCTGAAAACAAAGTGGACTGCGTCTTAGAGATTCTAGACCACAAGAATGGCTGCTGGCTAGATCTTTTAAAGCAGTGCTCAACCTTCACATCTCTGTAGCTTCCTTACTTCAATATCAAGCCCGCACCTTTGCAGTAGGTGAAGTTTTTGGCCCGTCACTTTGGGCATTGTTTCTCATAAACATCCTGACACATACTGTGCCAAAGTTCAGGATGGAGGGTGATGCATTAGGAGACTTGTATTGCAACCAGCTTGTGCTGATCTCAAACTAGTCCTGCTTGGATTTTGACAAGGCCGATGTCTAGTGCCAGAGAACAATTCACATAGTTGCAGTTCTGATAAATTCCCACCAATGAATTATGTTACCGTTTAGCTGTAACAAATCCTGTATACCTAATATTAATAACTTCTCTACGATATTTCTTTACGATCTCATTTTCACATCGCTTATAGGGAAAAGCACGCCACTGCATTTACACTACATAAACCTCTCTGGACTTACTTTTGGGTACTTTGCCGTCCAGCAGGGTGGTGAGCTTGGTATTTTCATCAAAGGCAACATTGAGCTCTTTCTGAAGGTCTGCTTGCATCTTTCTGTAGCGGGACTTCTCTGCCTCTAGCTGACAGCGCAGGCCAATTACTTCAGCCTCCATCTTGTCATACCGGGCTGTCAGCTCCACCTAGAGAGTACCATCAGAAGGCGAGGCTGCGTCACATTCAGTTGGCTGTTACTAATGACTAGGAGCTGATGTGGTTGTGTGCGTCACCCACATCTCTCTCTTTAAGAGCTATGTTCTGGCTGCGGAGGACGGCCCACTCTTTCTTGGTGTCACGGCTGAGTCCCTCAGCATCGTCCAGGGACCGGCGGAGCTGCGAGACTTGCTCAACCAGGTCCTTCTCGCCCTGGAAGAGGAACACAAGATATGTTAGCTGTGGATGCAAATAAATATACTATACTTTCTAGCATGTCTGGGCACAGTACAGGCTACAGAGGGTCACCGTACCATACTTTGCAGCTCCTCTGCCCAGTCAGATTTCTTCTTCAGCTCCTCAGACATGGCTCCCAACTTGCCCTTTAGAAATAAATATTCCATTTAAAATATTTATTTGGCAAATACTTTTTAATGAGCATTGGTCCACTACTCTTACATCAAACTCTCTGCATTTCTGCTCCGAGGATTCAAGCGCCTTCTTCAAAGTGGTAATTTCCTTTTGTAACTCTTTCTGCGAAATCACACAAAGAGCATGTAAATATGAAGGCACCTTTTATTTAAAAAAAAAAATATATATATATATAACATAATTTTCAATTTGTAAGTCAAATAAGAAATTCTGCTAAAACAAAACCAAACACTGAATCCAACAGCAAAACAATAGATTCTAATCATCCCCGTGCAGAATGAGAAACAGGAGGTGAGAACGTCACCTCATGCTCCTTCATAAAATCCTCCTCCAGGAGTTTAAACTCATCCAGCGACTTCTGCTCCTCCAGTTCCTGTGTAAGGGCAGATTTCCCTTTCTCCAGGCTTTTGATTTCCTCCATGAAGATGCCTAGCTCTTGCTTGAAATAATCCCTCTCAGTAACCACCAGATCCTACAATCACATCATCACTTTTAATTAATTTTCACCTTAATATAGTTTCGATGCAAATGTGTCAGCAGCGCAGGGACCTACCATCGCTCTGTCCCCAGTGGCCAAGGAATACACACTACTCCCTAAACTTAGGAGTAAGTAACCTTATTGATAAATCACTTAACAGTGAACAGAGGCCAAGAGCCAGGTTTCATTACTCAGGCTTACCTTCTCTGAAACCAGGTTCTCATACAGCCGGATGGTCTCAGCAAATTCCGTCCTCATCTGAAACACAAGAGCTAATGATTAGTACTAATAAGTTACTTACTACCTAAGTAACAAAGTCTAGAAAGAGAGAGAGAGAGCGTGCGTGCGTGCGTGTTGTTTAAATAAGTGACCGACCTGCTCATCAGCTTGGGCCTGCACCTCCACCATTTTCTCCAGGTCGGTAACTCTGAGTGCCAACGCAGCTGCCTTTTCGACAGCCTCTTGTCTCTGCTGGGCTTCTGTTTCCAGTTGGCGCCCCAGCTCCACCACTCTTTCATTTAACGTTCCCAGCCTGGCCATGGCCTCCTCCTTCTGTCTGGTCTCCGTCTCCAGCTGCAGCTCCAGACTGGACACTTTATCTGACAACTCGTGCATGCGGTGTGGCGATACAAACTCCTTGGGACTGAAAGCAGAGAGGTGGCGCAACAGATAACTATCTGGTGTCTGGAGGACTGGAATTCTTCAGCATAGACCATACCGACTTTAGACAAGACACTGCAGGGATGGTGTACATGATATACATGAAATATGGTCAAATACACTCACCAGCCACTTCATTAGGACACCTTTTCAACTGCTTGTTAATGCAAATAGCTAGTCAGCCAATCACGTGGCATCAACTCAATGCATTTAGGCATGTAGACATGGTCAAGACGATCTGCTGAAGTTCAAACCAAGCATCGGAACAGGGAATAAAGGAGATTTAAGTGATTTGAACGTGGCATGGGTGTCCGATGGGCTGGTTTGAGTATTTCAGAATGTGCTGATCTACTGGGATTTTCCCGCACAACCATCTCTAGGGTTTACAGAGAATGGTCCAAAAAAAGTGAGTGGCAGTTCTCTGGCCGAAAAGGCCTTGTTGATGGCAGGCAACAGTAACTCAAATAACCACAATAAGCATCTCTGAATGCACGACACGTCGAACCTTGAAGCAGATGGCCTACAGCAGAAGAAGACACCGGGTGCAACTCCTGCCAGCTAAGAACATGAAACTGGCTCACTAAAATTGGTCAATAGAAGATTGGAAAAACTATGCCTGGTCTGAATCTATGCCGTGAATCCACGAAGAATTAAGGCAGTTCTGAAGGCAAAAGGGGGTCCAACCCGGTACTAGCAAGGTGTACCTAATGAAGTGGCCGGTGAGTGTATAAGCAAATGGTATAGCTGAAACACTGAATGTAACATATGTAAACCTTTCTTTAGTGAGGTGCCTAGAACTACATCAACATATTGTTCACCTTTCTCCAAAGCTGCGAATGTTCACGTTGCTCGGATGCGTGATGTCCATATCAAATGTCGACTCGTCTGGGATTTCCCAACGAGAATCGAAATCCTCGTCATCTGATAAAAAGAAAGAAGTTGGCACTGTGCGTCAACGAAACAGGACAGAATGCATCTAGTGGAGAATCAACGAGGCATGTTAGGAACTGCAACTCTCTGGTCTTTATGCCTACCTTCACCAAGCTCCGTTAAGGCAGACTGGTCGGCTTTCCTCTTCCGGGGGACTGATTCTGCAAAGCTGAGATCTGTGTTGTCAGCATCTTCCCCTGATGTTTGGGCCAGCCTGAGGAGCTTCCCACCACCCCAGGTGACCCTTCGTTTCGGCAGCTTAAGGCACGACATGACACAAAGAAAAGCAGAGATAAACCCAGGGGGAGAGACAAACCAAGTTAAATTATTTTCCTGTTTGTTGCTGCAAACAAGTGGTTCTCACACTTTTTAACCTACAACCACCACCAAAAGAAGTAGTACCTCAGCACTGACAAATTGTTGCTGTAAAATACCTTTTTTACAGGAAATAGGTTTGAGCTGGTGACCAGGAGTTTGGTCAGATTCCTGATCCGGTCTTGTTGTTCTCGCTGGAGCTGGTCCTTCTCTTGAAGGAGTTGGGAAAGAGTTTCCTTCTCAGTCACTGTGGTCTGTGTGACTGAGGAAACCTACAATGTCAAAAGGTTAGGAAGATTTCAAAGAGTTAAATCATTTAAAAGTAGAAATTACAAAAAGCAATCATGGAAATACACCTTGAAAGACCCACAAGCAAAGAAATAATGGACATATTAAAGATGAGGGGTAAACTTGCCTCATGAAGCCGCCGCTTTAAGTCCACAATTTCATTGCGATATCTTTTGAGTAGTGCTCCATCATCTGAAACCTCTGTAACATGAGGGTCGTTCTTCATTTTCTTTGCTGTACTGGCAAACTGGCAAGGACAAAATTCCCCAAAAATAGTTGCTCAGTCATGAAGATCACTTCGGAGGTGGTTTCAAAATATTAAAAAAAGAAAGATATACAATAGAAGTGTGTGGGAAAGAAATCTAAAGATCAAACCTGAAGAGTGGTAAGGGTTTCATCTACTGTGGCAGGAGTGATTGTGGCAATGATGACCGTTTTAGCGTTTCCACCCAAAGAATTCTGCAGGATGCGTGTCAGCTTGCTGTCCCTGTAGTTGGTAAAACCCCTGAATGGACAGAACGAAATGCACAAATTGTCAACTTAGACACCACAAAAAACTAAAATCAACAGGAGGGCAGACTACTGGCAGCAATATTGATACTCGAGTAAGGCTTATTCTTCTTATAGTACCAACGCAAGCTAAATTATTAGCAGACATAGAAATGAGCCGGTTGATTGTTTTACCAACCTTTGGCTCTCATCAGATAGCTTCTTGATCACCTGTCCAAGTATAAAGAGGCTGCGGTTGATATTGCATCCTTCCTTGAAGCGTGTACCTAAGACATCAACAAGTATAGATCAGAGCTGGCAACAATGGCATTTTATTGATTCAAGAGTGAAAGTCAATAAAACGCACTACAGTTTTCAGTCCAGGTTACCTTCAGCTCCTGTTTGACTTGCCCTCTCTGATCCTGCCAGGTCAACCAAATTCTAGTGGGAATTTTTTTAAGGGTCAGAGACGATTATTTATAGCAACATTAACAAGCATGCTCGTCTATGCAAGCTTACCAAGTGCGACACAATAATGGCACCATCCGCATTTTCTCCAGATGCTGGGTCACTCCTTTCACGGCTCTCCAGGATCTAAGAACCATGAGATTATGGTGTACACAAAATGCTTTTCCAGAATCAGATCTATTATATTGCAGGGCTCGACATTAACGTTTGACCGGAATATGTGGATTTTTAAGAGGGCAAGTGAAAGATTTTTTTTTATTAAAGAGGGAGAGAATGACGTTGACGGGGTGGGCTATGCGGAGGAGATGAAATGAGGATCTGTAGGCTACTGTCTGTTGGAAGCATCCCAACTTGGCTGACAAGTAGGCTAAGAAACTGTATCCGTCAATTTCAGTTGTGTAGACTAGCTAATTGACTAGGCTAAACTATGTTCTCAACTTGAAAAATAAGGGGCTAATTAATGATTGAGATATGGACCTATCAACTTCAAAATAAAAGCGCCGGACATTTATAATCTCTATAAAATAAAAGTCTCAATTTAGTTACACATAGAACAGAACATATAACAGATAAAAGTAAATATCAGTCAGATATTCAACTTAAATAATTTTCACTTAAAGTAACCAAGGGTCATCTACAGTACTTGATGTGATTAACACTACTCCCACAACCTAGTCTACATAGAAACACCATAAGATGTCATATTTTATTTAGTTTGCTGAGAAATACGTGATATAGCCTGTTTACTAGTGCCATGTTTTTCTCTTCCAACAAGTAACCTTTTTACTCGTACAAGTGAATGACAAATTGACTTGTCAGATAGGACAAGTAACAAGTACATGACAATGCTTAATGTCAAGCCCTGTATTGAATACTGACGTTTAACTTACCATGCGAAAAATTGTGTGTGAGCGACTGCTACGCTGATTCATTTTCGTTTTTCCATAATGACGATTTTCTAGGGAAGAAAATTTGTAACATTATTTATTTAGGTAGGAATGGACTAAACGGCACCTAAATTATAGGAATATGAAGACATCTTACTTTCTCCTTTACGAATCCAGGCCAGAGCTTGTGAAGGGGAGGTCACCAGCTCCTCTGTCAGGTCAGCCACAAACACATTTTTCTGCAAAAAACTACAGTTAATACAGTTCACTGCACCTTTAAAAAAAAAAAATAAAGTCTACTAGTACAGCTCAAGGGGAAAACAAGCTTGACCGCTTACACTGATTGTCTCACGGATTTCCAAGGGCTTCCTTTTCCAGCTGTCAACAAGCAGATCAGTCACAGTTTCATTGTATATTTCCATGTATGACACTCTGAGAAGAAACTCCTTCTTTGGAAACTGCAGAGATGAGAGAAGCAGTTGGTTACATGCGACAAGAGCTCACACTAAACATTTTAGCACAAAAGGGCATGATGTGGCACCCACGCTTTTGATGGACTGAAAGACATCTTCCATGGCCAAAGGTATAACTCCTGGAATTAGATCATTCCCCATCATGGTGAAAGTCTTCCCAGATGATGTCTGTCCATAAGCAAATATTGTCCCTAGGGATTATAATGAAGTGATTTACTTTTAAATGACCCATGCAGGCATGAAGACAGAGGGCTCTAGTTTCCAGACGGTGCAAGGCCAGCGATAGACTTGCGTAGACGTAGACTTGCGCTGTGCACCTCCACTTGCCTCTTGACCCAGAAACAAGGGCCCAGACTATAAACAACAGTTTATTAAAATAAATATTTATTTTTGTGTGGATATGCATATGTCAACATCCACAAAAGAGCTGTGAATGTAGTGGGGAGAGTAGAGAGAAATGCAAGCCATTCAGCACTAAGTGGAAGGGACACCTACCATTATATCCCTCGACTGTGGAAACAACCAATGGCTTGGCAATGTCTTGGTAAAGCTGGTTAGTCGTTTCATCAGCACTGAACACTCGATCTTGGTAGAACAAAAGTAAAAGTGTAAAATAGAATTACATCAGGACAGTTGCAGTCAGTCTCAATTTCAAATGTTTTTTGTGCGTAAACATACCAAAAGTAAAGCTCTTGGTCGGATTCCCATCGTCAATCTGTTGAATAGATTTTTTTTCTGCTTTCCAATACAGCTGGATAGGCTCGGAAATGTCTGTTGTAGCAACCTCCTCCCTATAAAAATGAAAATATGTACATTTTACAATTAGTGCCATTCTAGACGCGATCACATTAACATCATGAAATTACAAATCACTGCATAAATTGACAGGGAGCTTTCCTACATAACTGCGTTAAGTGTGAAAAACATACGAAATACTAACAGGGCATAACGTTACTATAAATAAATAAAATAGGCTAGCGCGTATGGTATCACCTTGTATCATCTGTAACGTTAGACCAATAGAAAGGGAAATAACCACCAACATGTACTCAACAACTGTAACACTACATCGGTAATCCTAACATGTTTGGATTACTGTAATTATAATAGGTTATTAGCTAATCGTTGCCCTCCCACGGTTACGAATAGTTAAACAAGCTACCTTCAAGGCTAACGGTACTACGGACTACGGTAACTCACCGCTCAATGAGAGGACGAATTCGAACGCAGACCTTTACAGCAGACTCTTCTGCCATTTCTACTACGGCTATCTCCCAATTACGGATTTAAAAATGTCACAAATTCAGTTTATGAAACTTGAAACACTATCTGCCATCCCAGCGACGTTACACTCGTTTAGTCACTTGTTCTGTTTGAAAATCCGCTCCTTTGATTCTGATTGGTCAACGTAAATCGATCGGCTTCTTCTTCTTCTTTTTTTAGTTTAAGGCAGGCTGAATACTTTTGTAGCGCAATGCTGCCTCTCCCCGTCAGTTCACCGAACTACCTACTCGGATATGGCTAGTCCAGTGGATCTAAAAAACTGTAATCTGTTTTTTTACTCTAAATTATTTTATCTAAAATTGTTTCTATTGAATATGTGGTCACACCAAATCGGCTAGATTAACATATAGTTGCTTCGTCTCCTGAGACTCGTGATCCATAAAACGTCATCCACACGAGAGGGTTTAACACATTTATAAAGTCAGATTTGATTTAAACTGAAGTATATTTTACTATGAATTTTCTTAATTTTGAATGTATGCACAAATACATGAAATATATGCAAATATTAACGTAGTGCACATTTAAAATTTGTAACACCACGCCTAATGCGTCAAACAAGCGACAGACGTCATCTATACGCGTCCTAACTGTGTTTATGGAACACATGGGAAAGACTTGTAATTTATCAAAAGTGGGAGATGGCTTTTTAGATAAAAAACCTAGAATCTGCTGTGTTGAATTTAGAATATTAATTTGTCTCTTGCACTGCCGATGAAGGATATCTAAAAAGGGAGCATAATTCTCTTTCTTAAAATGGCTCTTTTTCTTATGAACCGGTAAGTATAAGAATTCTCAGAATAGCTTTTTTAATTATGTTTTTATTTAATGTCAATTAATTATCCTACGTCAATTAAATGTACCTAGTGTAAATTTAAATGACATTATAGTCCCACAAATGAAACACTGATTCCAGAATATGAATCAATATGCACACTGTCCATGATAGTTAATGTTGTTTACAGATACCTTGGAGATAATGACGATGAGAGTGTCTCCAATAAAGAGTCCCGGTCCAAGGTTTTGTTGGCTAAGCTTCAAAAGAAGGCAAAAGAAAAGGAGAAACAAAATCTGCCATGCCATAATGAACAGCTCCCTGAACTTCAGAAAGATTCACAGCTTCCAGGGTTCATCCAGAAAAGAAAGGCTGGCGAATATGTCAATCAAGAGCTCAACCAAACTAAGAAGATCAAAGGGGAAATTACACCTACTGATCCTTTACATATTTCCAGGAAAGACAGTGTTGAGGGTAAAAAGAAGGAGAAAGCAAATGCAAGAAAGAAACAAAAGAAGAATACTGAATCGGGTGCGTTCTTCTCTCATACACCCACGTCTTCATGTAACTTTAGCATAGTTGTCTTTTTAATTGCATGTTGTTACAATTCAGTCAATGTTAATTGTTATTGGCAAGTGATCAACCTTTTGTCCGAAATTGCCCTTGTGTTTGAAACCAGTGTTACAAAAACAATGTTGTTTTTACAGTTACAGCATTTAGCGCTTTTATCCAAAGCGACTTAACAACATTGTTCTATTACATTGAGCAGTTAGGGGTTAGGCATCTTGCTCAAGGATGCTTACAGGTAGGCCGACTCTGGGGCTTGAACCCACGACCTTACAGCTGGGAGTCCAACACCTAGACCACTAGACTATCCTGCCCCTTTTGTTAGAAATTGTGTGCATGCCCCTCCTGGACCTGATTTCTAAGTGGCTGGCACTCTTCCTCCCACTCTTCTATTCCCCTTCCTATATATCCATTCACACTTTTGTGTGATTAGATAGATGTCTAAAATTGTGTTATACCTATTAAGGTACACAAAATGAAGATTCGCCATACTGCATATTTTATTTTATTTATATGTAAATATAAATGTCTTCATTATTTATATTCTTTTGGATTTTTTACAGATTTAGTAAAAACTCCTCCAGACTCTCCTGTAAATGAAAATAGCCTAAGGGTACAAAATGCTGGGGAAGTAAAAGTAGAAACAGTATTGCAGTCAAAGCAGGACATAGACGCAGCTGCTGCCAAAGCTGGATACACAATACTTGGAGGATTTGAGGATAGACCTGTCAAAAAGGTAAAATTATCTCCCTGGAAATGCTTGTAATCCATATGCATGGGTGAAGTTTCCAGTTCATAAAAGCTGTTGGATTTCTCCTGACCTAGGTACACAGAGTCCTGCCTCAATGGCTAGCTCAGCCTGACGTTATTCACAGAGACATCAAAAGCAACCTGGTCCCCGTCTCTGAAGTCCGAGGAATTTCTGATACTCTCCTGAAAACCTTAGAAAATAACCGAATTCAACACTTCTTCCCAGGTAACAAGATTTTAAAAGATTAGATACTTTTGTGTTGAATGTAAGCCCAAATTAGTTGAAGTGAGCCCAAATGTTCTCCCCCCCCCCCCTATATCCAGGCTCATAACCCACATTTTCATGTTTTTTAGTTTTGATCAAATTGATGAATTTTTCCTTTCATAATTTATTTTATTTTAATATACATACTAGTTTACTTATTTTCTTAACACAAGTCACTGATGTCATGTGTCATTGGGTATCTAAAAAAATAATACAATGTAATATTAATACAATGACAAGCGTGCTAACATTGCTGTAAATCTGTTGTGTAGTGCAAGCAGAGGTCATCCCAGCAATTTTGGAAAGCCTTCACCAAGGACTTTTGATCGGAAGAGGGGGTTACAAGCCAAGAGATTTTTGTGTCTCTGCACCAACAGGGAGTGGCAAGACTCTTGCGTTTGTCATACCTGTCATACAGGTAAACCTGCAGCAATACAGAATATAAATTATTTACTTATTTTACTAAATATTGTTTTGTAAAATAAATTTTTTTGTATCCTGTTAGGCGCTGATGGGACGAGTTGTGTGCCAAGTCAGGGCTTTGGCCATTTTGCCTACAAAAGAACTTGCTCAGCAGGTATCCATGCAGTTAAAAATAATCCACTTGTTATTTTTAATTTAAATTTCTCCATTATTTATTGTATTTTTTCTTTCTTTTTCAAAATTTTATATAATAGGTTTTTAAGGTATTCACATTGTACTCCGAAGGCACCCCTCTAAAGGTTGTCTTGCTGGCTGGTCAGAAGTCTTTTTCTGTTGAAGAGGCTTTACTTTCAGAAATCAGGTAAGGATAATATTAAAAGCATGCTTTAGAAATGAAATATAAATAACAACAGCATCCAGTTAGTCTTGTGAAATTTTCTATTATATATTCCTCTTGCGCAACGAACTGTCTTTAACTGGGGTTTTAATTACATTTGCAAATGGGTACACTATGTCAAAGACCGTGCTGGTCAGTGAGATAGAATGAACAACCTTCAATCAACACATGCTTATGTAGTGCCACACAACACATCCTGCCTCTCTGATCCTCCCCGGCTCCAAGAAAAGCTGTATAGTCCAAACACTTGTTAGCCCAAACCATCCACGCCTTTACTGAGAAGCTGAACAGTGACCTAGGCTGCTCACGTGTGTCCCAAATGCAGTCAAGATAAGCACACAGGGATATTAACACTAGGCCTAAGGTTTAGACAGTCAAATGTGGCATTTCTCTACCACAGTTAGCTGAAACTACAGGTCAGAAAAGAGATGCTAGTTGGAAGTCATAATTTGTGTGTACTTATAACTCTAGTCTTGGCTATCTACATTTTCCGGCCAGACAGACTTCGACTGTATGCTCCTGCCTAGAAACCGTGCATTGCTTACATTATAGTTCTGCTGATGTTTTTTTATTTATTTTATTTATCACAAACAGAATGTAAAACACAAATGACATTTCTATATTGTCTTTTGGGGTTGTGCATTTATTTTTTATTTTTTTCAGAGGTGGTGTGAAGCGCAGTTTAGCAGATATTGTTGTGGCCACCCCAGGTCGACTGGTCGACCATATCAACAAGAGTTCTGGCCTCCGTCTCGAACACCTCAGATTCCTTGTGAGTTTTTCAACCTAATCTTTTAATTTAAATAAAAAACACATATTATATATAAAAAAACTAAAATTGTTGGGCATCGAAACCCACAACCTTTCGGGTGGGAGTCAACCACCCTAACAACTAGACTATCCTGCCCACAATGCCATAGCATTTTCCCTCCAGCTGAGATTTTTCTACATTTTTATTTTATCATCCATCACAGATTATTGATGAGGCTGACCGCATGATCGACAGCGCGCAGCATTTTTGGCTCAGTCAGGTCACCAAGGCAGTTTTTAGATCTGACAGTAGCTCTGAAACAATGTCCATCTTTAGAAGGAGTGAGCCTGCACACGTCACGGCAGCCAGGTATGCTTACTTGTCACTTGAGTGTACAGTGTCTCTACAGGTCAGATATAATTTTCTTATTTTTTGGGGATGTTTTTGTTTATTTATATTTGTCAGTTTCATAAAGGTTTGATATTGAAAATCAACTTTGATGCTTTACATGTTTAAGTGTATTTAAGAATTTTATGGTAAAATAATATTGTATAATGGCAATGGCAATAATATTGCCATTGGTCTCAGTGAAACCAACCAACAGTTGTCTGTGTACTGGCAGTTCACTGGCGGGAAATATACTGGCACAGTAGTAGACACTGCTCTCTGCCTCACCACCATTTATGAAGCTACTGTATGCTTCAACTGCAGCTCTTTTATTGGGGAAAAAATATATATTAAAGACCAGAATATCATTATCATATGCAGCTTAGAATTTAGCCTTTGTCCAGCAGAATTAACCATAATCAGTCCCTGCTTGATTCCCACCATTATTAGTGACCTTCTGGCTTTGTATTGCTTTATTCCAGCCTGTCCCCACCACAGATTCCCTTGCAGAAACTACTGTTTTCCGCCACCCTCACCAAGAATCCAGAGAAGTTGCAGCAGCTCGGCCTACACCAGCCCAGACTGTTCAGCTCTCTCTCCAGTTGCTCTGCCTCCAATGCCAGCATACAGTGTAGCTCAACAGGAACAGCCTCCCAAACACAAGACCAGTACAACTTTCCTGAGGGGTTGACGGTAAGAGATGTGATCAGAAAGATACATGGGCAATGTGCCAATCTATGTTTTTATAAATGGCTGTCCATTTACACAGATGTCAGGTACTAAGTGTGTGGTTTCTCTTTTGTAGGAGTATTATGTGCCTTGCACGCTGAGCAAAAAGCCTCTGCTCATACTACACTTTCTCCTGCGCATGAAGCTAGCTCCTGTCCTGTGTTTCACCAACTCCAGGGAGGCTGCACACAGGTTGGCTGAATTAACACACTGTTCTTACTGTGTTGTAAAGCCTATTACCGCTAAATTATCTTGAGTATTTTACTTCAAACACACTAGAGGTAGGAATTATGTACAAAAGACGTTATCACTGAATATTTTCTTTAAATATTCAAGATTCACAATACATAGTGTGGTATTTAAAGCCCCTACCGAAAAGATGGCATTAAATCAATGGTTTTGGGTCATATCACACTGCATGTACAATTGTACAAATACAGCTGCATTTGCTTTTATCGATCAGCAGCTCTAAAATCTTTTTAGTAACTACATTTAGTTGTTTTCCAAACCAATGTAATGTTGCTACATTGCAAGTCAAAAGTTGTCTGTAAGTTATGTAGAACAACCTTGTTAGTCACAGTGTGCAGTGCACACATACAGTATGCACACAAGTTATGGATCACAATGAAAATATTACATTTTGAGTATGTCAAAGAAATTCTACATGAATTAAATTATAATTAGTTGTCATCCATGTAAATAGCATATCTATGTATTTATTGTCCAGTATAATCAAATACAATACATTTATTTATAAATCACAAGTTTACAAAATCCCGGAGAAAACAAGTTTTTATATCGGACACCCATGTCTGTCTTGCTTCTGTTGTCCTGCAGACTCTGTCTGCTTGTTAAGCTCTTTGGTGGAGCAGAGGCAGCTGAGTTCTCCTCCAGACTGCCTCCGGGTGAGAGGAAGAAAACACTGAAAGATTTTGAAAAAGGAAACATCCAGCTGTGAGTAGTGGGTGTATGTGTGTGCGTGTGTGTTGTTATGCCCGTCTAGGGGAAAGCTCGTAACGGTCTGTGTGTTACATGTTATGAAAGCTGTCACTATTTCTTGTCAAAGTTATGTTAAATATAATCGTTTCCAAGTCTACTATTTCCCCAAAAATCATATACTGCACTCATCATTAAATGTGTATGTAAGACACGCACTTACAAATGCGCCAGTATTCCGAATCCAAACAAAAATGGTGTTAACAATTTAAATGGGGAGCTAATTAGATAGAAGTGAACTGTACAAACAACGCTGCTTATGGGATATACTCTGAATATTCCAGCATATACCGTCTGTAGGGGCCCCTCAGATTGATTTATTCAGACGCAGAGAAGCAGAGTTTCAAACGGATGTCAGTTTATTTCTTCCTCTCAACAAGCACCAGTCACCATAAACCTTATGAACACCGTGAAAACTACAGAAGAAATACAAAATACTTCCATGTAGCTTAACAAATAATTGACACATAAATCATGTTCAGATATTAAATCAGGTTTACACCCAATACAAATCATTTTAACTAATAACCAATATGAAATATGGAATGAACGATACATACAATAC
>JAOEHI010052746.1:0-16221 GCA_025447815.1 Percopsis transmontana | reverse complement strand
CCCCCCCCCCCCCCCCCCCCCCCCCCCCCCCCCCCCCCCCCCCCCCCCCCCCCCCCCCCCCCCCCCCCCCCAGCCAGGCGCTCTCACCATTGGCCAAGAGCTGATCCTGCAACATCACCGTGTGCTGATTCGCTGAGCCTTGCGTGTCGCTGAGCTCTTGTCCATCTGAAGCTTTTCGGGTGAATAATCAAACCTCGTCTGACTGTAATACTTCCACTACAACGCCTACGTCACGGCTTCCTCACAGGCCCAAGGGCCCTGAGCTTTATTAAGTGAGTGTCTGCTGTCATTTCAGAGGCTTAATCTGCTGTTAATGCCTGATAATAACAAACACCAACTGCTGACTGTGGTGCGAGGAAGAGTGGAGAAACAACCGTTTCCGTCCAAAAGGTCCTACAGGTCAAATGAAAGAACAATATGACCTTGACAACAAAAATGTCATTGAGCTTTACAAGAGGAGGCGTCATCATCCCTCTGTGTGGATAAAACAAGTGATTACACATACACCGCGTAATACACCGCGTAATACACCGCCTAATACACCGCCTAATACACCGCCTAATACACCGCGTAATACACCGCGTAATACACCGACTAATACACCGCGTAATACACCGCGTAATACACCGCGTAATACACCGCGTAATACACCGCCTAATACACCGCCTAATACACCGCCTAATACACCGCCTAATACACCGCGTAATACACCGCGTAATACACCGCCTAATACACCGCGTAATACACCGCGTAATACACCGCGTAATACACCGACTAATACACCGGCTAATACACCGCCTAATACACCGCCTAATACACCGACTAATACACCGACTAATTTACCGCGTAATACACCGCCTAATACACCGCGTAATACACCGCGTAATACACCGCGTAATACACCGCGTAATACACCGCGTAATACACCGCGTAATACACCGACTAATACACCGCCTAATACACCGCCTAATACACCGCCTAATACACCGACTAATACACCGACTAATTTACCGCGTAATACACCGCGTAATACACCGCCTAATACACCGCGTAATACACCGCGTAATACACCGCCTAATACACCGTCTAATACACCGTCTAATACACCGCGTAATACACGGCGTAATACAGCGCCTAATACACCGCGTAATACACCGCCTAATACACCGCGCGCTTCAGGCAACGCATCGGGAAGCTGCCGACAGAGTCTGGGCGAAGTGGGTGGGTCCTGACAATATTCTTAGCCCCAAGAATCACAGGTAACATCGGATGAGGGGGCTGGCTCACTCGAGTAAGAAATCAGGATCAATCCGCACACACTGTGCTAGTGGATAAAAATAGCTCCAGAGGAGTGAATGGGCTGGGCTCACCCCTGGCTGCAACGCGTCCAGCTGCAGCAGCTGTGTTTAAAGCCCTGTGTTTAAAGCAACAGCAGCTGCCTCACACGAGCATGGCTGGTGAATACTGTCGAGAAGATGGTGGGAAGATGCTGTGGAAGTGTCAAACAACCATCTGCTCGTGTTCTGCTTCATTACGCGCGCGCGCGATATGCCGTCGCATTAAAGGAAGATGCTTGCGTTGAGGGAATGTGATCTCCCAAAACACTGGAGGCGAAGACAGACTAAAGATAGAGCCGTGATATAAAAGCATCATTGAGAGCGGTATGTAACAACACCTGCTGCAGACGTTTCATCAAAAAACGAAGCGTAACTCGCGCTCGACACTTCCACTGAAGCGACAGTTCTGTGGAACTGGGGGGCCAGGACCGCCCTAGGGGTCACAATCTTTTTTATTAAGGTATCCCTAATCTTTGTTGTTAATATTTTCGATAATTGTGTTCAATCTTAAAGGTGCAAGAAGCGTTTACCACCACCAACCGCCAACCGCCAACAAACATTATACTGCCCACTAGTGGCGGCCTCGGCTGACCACGGGAATCTAACTTATTCAACGAATTCTACGAACTGAATTGAATCTCCATCTGACATGAGTGTACACCGTTTAAATATATACAAGATAATATTTGTTCCTAGTAATGTATACCAAGCCATTTTGTCCCATCTAAAACATTGCTTTGGTCACCGTTTATGTTTTTTCAATCTCTCTTCAGCTACGTTTGTGCCATAAAGAGCTAACTATTTTAATGAATACCAATGGACAAATCAACAAATGTGTCATAGTAGGCTAATGACAGTCAGGCTAAAGTCAAGCTTTAGCAATGCGCTGCATCCCTGTGAGAAGCACGCAGAAGGCATTATCTCCCATGGCAAGTCAACCGTTCATCAAACTGTGCCTCTAATCTGGATTATACTACGCATCGACAGCAGGATAAAAACAGAAAAAAAGATTACAGTAGCTCTGCTTTGATGATTTGGTAGCCTACATTCCCCTGCAGTGGCATAGATGCTGATTTATTCAGTACCAATGCTGAAACCAAGAGGGGAATGGTATGGGATGCTTCAGCGGTAGTGTAGCGTGGTAAACACATACAGTTTGAATGCACTAGATAATGTCAGAATATGTATTTGTGTGTAACTCTTTAAGTGCGAGGTTGAAAACACTGATGACAACAGAGCAACTCGCTGATCCCAGCTTTGGGTCACTTTCCCTGTCAGAACCCAAGGTCCGTCCGGCGGGCGGCGCCAGGCGGCTAGCTCCAGCCTGGGGGTCTAGGGGGTCTGGACTGTGCCCACGCGAGCGCCCAGGAGAGATGTGTTCCTCGTGTCTCGGGGCATGACTGTGTGTGAGCGAGTAGCGCGGTGGTGACTCACTGGAAGCGTGGTCTATTTATAGAGCCATGCATCACATCCTGTCGCTAACGTTTAATCGCACCACAGGACACCCCACACACAGTGGGGGGCATGATGTCACGAGTGCAGGGAAAGGGCACAAAAGGAGGTATAGAAATAAAAAGCACCCAGAGAGTGGGAGCGGCGCAGGAACGGACAGTGAAAGGCAGCAATTGTTGGTGAAAAAGCAGCAGGTTGAAGAGCCTTATTAGATGGCTAATACTGTCATTGTAGATATGAGATAAAAACAGTTACAGTCAGGATGGGTGATGATGGAGCTAGAGGCATAAAGCACTGGGTAGACAAGGCTTAACAAGTTTAACTATCAGAGTTTACACTTTTCATCTAGTGGAGGGGTCACTTACTTACATGGTACCAGAAACAAAGACACGCCAAGAGGTGGGACAGATACAGATGTTTTAGGTTGAAGGTTGCAATGACATAGGTTGCCGTGACAAAGAAATATCCAAAAATGTCATTCTATGTTATTGGAGTGCCGGATACAAATCAAATATCTGCTTACATGGACTCTGCTTAGCTGACACACACAAACTGATGTTTCTCTCTCTCTTCTCTCTCTCGGTATACTGTATATCCTTACAGCCACTCAATTCAACACAACGACATTATGGTTGATTTAACCAGAACCCACCAGAAATCAAGTTATTGACAGGTAATATATGGACAGTTATCCTCCACTATTAATACTGTAAGACATTCCCAAGTGCTTGTGTGAAATGCCCGGCTTGTTATCTATTCAGAACATTGGGCATCCTATCCTCGGCCTGGCTTTTAAAACTGCATTAAGTGTTCTCCTCAGCCAAAGAGCCAGCTGTGCTTAGCTTCTCACCAAGGCTCCGAGGTCGGGGTGAACCCGCCTGTCAGGGAGCGCGACACGGGAACATAAAAGAACCCATTGACACAGCTGTGGATAGCTGGCTATGAGGAAACCATAAGGCTTGGCTGGCAGGGAACAGGCCTTCTACTCAGGCTACCGTGCACAGCGCCACAATGCCAGCACTGCCTTACATCAGTCATGTGCCCCATAACAATGGAGCATCCTCTCCTACCATCCGCGCCCCCTCCCTCGCCTCTCCATCACATGCAGAGAGAGAGAGAGAGAGAGAGAGAGAGAGAGAGAGAGAGAGTCACAGGGCAAAATGCAGTCATTCAGCTGGAGATCCAACTTGCACAGTGAGTAGCCACCCCAGTGAGCAGGTGGACAGCTGACTGCATCACATGCTGCCATACTATGAAACTTGTGAGCAAAGCCAGGTTGTGTAAGCGCTAAGCAGATCAACAGTAAACCTCCACACTACGAACTATGTAGTCCAATAGCCCCAGCAAGGATTAAACGTCTAAAATCAAACAATATCCAAGTATAATATAAGTATACTATATACAATATAGAAACAATATACTGTCTAAGTATAATATAAGTATACTATATACAATATAGAAACAATATATACAGAGCTGGTATCCTCACTTATGGTCGGAGCAAACCAATGTCAAAAATAATACTTGTGCAGTATGACCCCCCTATGAGATACTGTATATGTGACCCCCCCGCCAAAGTAGCCACGGCTGGAAGAAACCCTTCTAGGGGAAACACTGAAGCTCCATTGCATTTCATTGTATCTCAAGCATGCATCTGAAGGTCAAAACCTTATGCTGAATTGAGGCAGCGGGTTTCACTAAAGTTGAATATCACTAAGGAAATGTACTGTATCTCAGGCTGAGCCAATGGAAAAGGCTGCACTCCTGAACAGTTGCTCTGACAATCTCAATAAAAGTCCTCCTTTGACTAACGGAAAGGCTCCATTCTCTGTTTGTGTGTGGTTTAATCATCTCTGCTGCCTCTCATGTGCTTCCCTGGATAGTCAACTTTTCCATGAACTACAGCAGTTTCCACAGACCGCAGAGATGGAAAGAATACATGTAATGGACGTGACAACTTGAGGATAGCACGGGCCTGCTATAATAAGTTTCAAACGTGAGACAAGGTTAGCAACAGTCAAGAGCAACAGTCAAGGAGCAGAGATCACATGCACAACAATCCTAGGGGACCTTTTGTCAACCCTTTAAACCAAAGAGGCATTTGCCCTTTCTATGTGTGGTATTATTAGTAAGGTCGCTAAAGGGGCTTAATTTTCTTTCAGTATATCCTGCATTGTATTGTATCTTCCCTTGTGTTTTGTTGGCATTTCCTCAGAGGTAATAACACCGGTGGGCAGAACTGAAAGAATCCCTGTGATTTAACTTTCACAAAGTAGCACAAAGTAGGAATTACAATCAACAACTCTGATCAACTTTAGTGGGACATAAACCCAGCATAGGATCACTCACTCATCGTCGTCCAGCATAGGATACTGGGTGATATTCAATATTTGGATATATCTTGAATAAAACATGTATTGTCCATTAATGATAAGCATTACGTTAATAATTTCATTAAAGCACAAAAATACACAATGTACTCCATTTACACATATTCACACATTTAAACACAAGGTGTATCCTCAGCAAAGCTCTGTGTTATGAATTAGGCTGGGTCCTAGTCGGTACTTGTTTCGGAGTGTCAGCCAGTCAAATATAGCCGCAGAGGATATATTTGTTGTTATTATTTTTAATATTATTATTATTATTATTATTATTATTATTTTTAATATTATTATTAGTATTATAGTTATTACTACTGTCTGTCTACTGTCATTCTTTCTTTTTTCCTCTTTGCTAAAAATGCTGCTGGAATTTTCAATTTCCTTGCGGGAGTCATCCCAAAGGATTAATAAAGATAAGTCTAAGCCTAAGTCTAAGTCTAAGTCTAAGTCTAAGTCTAAGACGTGACAGGAGGCCTTCACGTCCCGCACTGACAGTCTCACCTGCTGCTTTCCGCTGAATCCAAGTGTCCCGGGACATGACACAGCATTTGTGGTTATGGCTTCGCTTGCTTTACTGCATTTTTTAGTTCACAACTAATTTAGCCGTTTAGAATATTTTAAATAGTGACAGTAGTTTAAAAAAAAGCGGACGACGATGAGAGATGAGAGAGTTTAAAAAAAAGATATTGTTATTGTAATTTTAAAAGTTATTGTAGTTTTAAAGAAAAAACGACGAACCGTGCCTTGTCAGATAGTACACAGACCTGTAGTACCTGTTCTGCACTATGCTAGATAGCACCTTGATAGCACCCACCAATTACATACAGTACATAAGAATCTCTTAGGCTACCCAAGGCTTCTAAACAGTGACATTCTAAATTGTCAACACCAGGTTCATTTACGCCAGTGGTTCTCAACTGGTCTAAGCTCAGGACCCACACATGTGTCCTTGGTCATTAAGTCACGACCCGAAAACGACTACATTTCCAAACCATTATCATTTATTTCACAAAACCATTCATGCCGTAATCCCCAATGTCTATATGCACTGCTCAAAACACCTACACACCTTTCACCATAAAAGCACACCATCGGAGGTTCGGTAAAGTGAATCTAAACTAGCAATAAAAGTGAAGTCTTTTGGACGGAGCCGGCCAGTCGGCGACCCACTTTCTGGTCGGGACACACCAGTTGAGATGACTGATTCACACTAAAGTTGCTACTCGCCTTGTTGCACCGTTGATACATTGTCTCACTTTACATCTTAACATTTTCCTCTCTTGCCTAATATTGTTGTTTGAGGTTCCTTATTGAAAACTGAACGTCATCAAGTCCTAACTGAAAAGGTAGCAATGCCGAATAATGATCGATATTTAAAAGATAGAGACGACTGGTACATTGTCTTATACAAAACAATACATACATTGCAACCATAGATTGTTTATAGGGTAATGGAATGTGAATAAAATAAAAGTATGAATTGTGACATCAAGTGGAAGCTAAATGTTAATGTCCAAATGTAGTAAAACACTTTAGGTGATGAGAAGGACTTATTTCAGTTGTGTTAGAAAATATGTTAGCTATCGTATTCATTATATTACACTGCTAGCCTGCAAAACAAGAAAACGTTGTTAAAAATGTTTTATTAACCGTAGGCGAGGTATGGTTGTCACAGAGCACAGAGATTGTGTCAGGTAAAGTGATGAGTTGGCTATGTTTTGATGATGAATGTTATGTCATAACTACACACTGGTTAGCAAAAAATATTCCAGGCAGGTTGTATGATTATTAATATGTACTGTATAAGTACCCTCTATTGGCTCATGAAATGTTTACAAAACCAAAATATGCACGCCGTTTAAATGTAATATTCCAGTCAGTATTTATAAATACTGACTGGAATATGGTGCCTTAATATGTGTTTATATGTGAATATGGTGTCTTTAGGTTGTATGAACTGTAATGGAAGTGTCATAACAGGGTAAACGCAGATGGAGCTGATTAAACAAATGTGTATGATTGATTCATTTCCGGTTTCCCAGTTGACAATACTGTTGTTTAGTAATCAATGGTACAATTTGTTACAATGCTTGGTTATTGGCACACCGAAATCAAACCCCACTTATTTTATTAGCTGCTTCTGCGTTTACCCCGCTATGACACATCTGTGAAAACAACCCATTGTGATTTCATCCTTCTATCAATGGCTTCTGTTTTCTAAGAACTTTTGTTGGTTGCTCTTTTCTTTTGTATAATTTTGTTTCTTTTGTTCGGAACCTGTTTTTATATTCCCTGCTTTCTACCTTTGCCCTGTTCTGTCTGTCCGGTGTCTCTCTGTCTCTCTCTGTCTGTCTGTATCCATATCATCCATGTTTGTGTGTGTGTGTGTGTCTAGCTAAAAAAACGTTTTACAGAAACACACCTCGACATGTCGAGGTGTGTCAGAGTGCCTTTGTTAGTCAACCACTGCTTATTGCAGTACAATATGAGGATAAACTGTATACTCATGTTTACCCAAAACATATACCTTTCATGTAACGCTGAAATTACTCTTTTATGATGTCTTGATGCTGAGAAATCCACACAAGTAAAACTTGTGACAACCTATATGACCAGTCTCCCCTACCCAATATGCCATATGACCTTACAGATTATATTTTAGATTTAATTTAGCATTCAGGTCTACACTTCATAGTCCATTTTTATAATGAAGGTTGGAAAATGTCAGCTGATTGCCCACCAAGGATGAAGAATTTACCACACATAAATATTGTCATCCTACTGTCAAAATATAAAAAAAAAAAAAAAATGAATCAAAATTGTACAACCAACTAACCAAAGCATAACCTGTGTGACTTCAAAATGCAGGCTGTTGAGGACCTGGCCCCTCCATGTCCTGACAGGAGGTGGACCAGAGCATGACACGACTGACTCTGTGACTCTGTGACATGACTCTGTTCCTCACTACTTTTAGACACCACCACGGGAGAAGAGCCCTCCTGCCGTCCCGGGCACTCCAGGTGAGCACCTGAGAGGAGACTAATAGAGAAGCACCCCACATCTTCAGCGCTGCGTACGGTAGATGTATGCACTCGAATGGAGTCGCCCACCAAATTACCCTGTAGTATCTTAGTGCCGGCCACACGCCTAATGAAGGACTCAGAGCTTTATTACTGTCTGTGTGTCATGTGTCAAGTCTTACTTCATCTTGGTATTCCAACGTTTTCCAACCTTCCAACCCTGGGATAAAGATTACACCTAGTAGAGGGTACGGCTACATTTTAAGTTCTACCTTAACTGTACGTTGCCGGTCACTCAGTTGGTGCAACCGCATTAAAGGTAGGCAGGTTATTCCATAACTCTGAATTGACTTTCTAACTAGCCTAGATGTTTATTATATGTTTAACTGGGGTTGCTACCTGGTACGTGAGTCGCCGAAATTGTTCCTTTGACTATAGTAGGGTTATTTTTCCAATGAGAGAAAGGCAGTTTGCTGAATCATCATCAAAAAATACCTCTATAGCTACTGTAGGGTAAAGGAACAATTCATAATACTATTAAATAAGACTAACCCTATTAAATGTCATCAGTAAAGCATGATGCAGTTCAGACAAAGAAAAGTGTGAAAAGGAAAAATAGTACTTTATACTTATAATACTATAATAATAGCATAGGCCGTGTCATTAATTTATTATTATTTTAAACTGGTATCGATTTGAACAAGGATGTCTGAATAGTTAGGCTACTGTTATAGATTAAATTACAACTGTACAGTAACAGTAATTATAACCGACGTCAATAAATTAAATGAACCATGCAATCATTGAATATTACTCCTTACAATAGCCTACCTATCAAAATAATTTAAATAGTTTTGTTCACGATTTCATCATTTTACGTGAATGGGAAAGGAGCATTAGTTAATAGGCTATATCTAATTTCTAGGGTAATCTAATTCTGCTCCTATTCTGTTTATTGGGATAACCTCCCCGCTTTTTGCTTACATTCGTTCTATAATAGCCTATCAATATAAATGCCAAACGCTGCCGGTATTATAGCTAGTCTAAATTATAGGCAAAGTAGCCCACTATTGTGGAGGGTGGAATTATTCCGGCACCTGCAAGCTACTGTACCTGGCGCGCTTGAACCGTTTTTCATTGCATGTAGCAATATTGTACGTACGTATACTGCTGACAAACTAAGCATGGTTTAACCTTTCTGTGTAGTGACGTTAATATTTGTTTTCAGTTACGTTTTTTTTTTCTTTTTCCATTTTGTGCGAATTGTTATAAGCTATACAGTGTGAGTAGCCTTATGTTAAGGAAAAAACGACATTTTGTGGAGCGACATGAATCGCGTCTTACCGGCAAAGTAAGGTTGAAATCCTCTACAAACTCCAAATATCTCCACACGGATCAAGCTTGGTTTGTTTGCTTGCTTGCTTCCTCGGGCTCTGGCTCCACTCGTGGCGTCTGGTCCTCTCTCAGTTGTGCTACATTCGTACGTCCTTGTGAATTGTTGTGTTAATGTCATGTGTTCTCCAATAAATTGTGCTCATAATCTCCACAAAAGTGGAATGTGGAGTGGTCCAGTCCCTCCTCCTGAAAAGCTGCTCCAATCAATTTAGCTATTGTACAATAGCAGGGCGCGCAGGGAAAACACTATTTAAAACGCAATAGTCGACTACTCGCACTACGGCCTCCCCTCCGTTTCCGCGTTTGTCTCTGAACGTATACTATTAAGGAAATATACTGTTTCAATAGGCTAATGATGAATCATCATCATCATTGAGCAATACCACAGAGAACACACAAGGAGCTTTGGATGCCATCGCCATAGGATCATGTCGACGTTTCAGTTCCAGAAATAGGCCATATAGCCTGCAGGTTGTTCAGATTCACGGACGTAATAATTTTGACAGGTAATAATCAGCATCGTGGAATATTTGCCTGGCAAAGCATGCTATGTGACGCGTTTCCGAAGAACACTTTTCCGCACAATATTTCTAGGTCATTGCCTGTAGCGCGTTTTGCTGTCACGCCAGGGATCGTCTGTCTTTCTCATGTTCACGGTTGATACACCTGCTTGTTCAAGGCAGATCTAGTTTCTCTCCAGTCTGTTTAAAATTCCCCCCACCAGTTCCCAAATGTGATTTCGGCCTAACTTAATTTAAAGCTGTCCAGAGTATTATTAAGCTTTCATATCATATAATCTCCATAGCCATCCAGAGATTTTAGTATAGGCTACTAAAGCTCCACATAACATACTTAGGCTACTCAAGAACCTAGTGAGTCTAGTGCCAAACTAGACTCAAATATGCCTGCATATCATATGCTACAGTATGCCATCTTGTAGGATATAATATTAATATTAAATAGGGTGCTGTCCCCCTTGCCAAATCCCTGTAGTACCTACCTACCTATAGGCCTACCTGGAGAGTGAGACAGTCACAAGTAGGATACTTTGCGTTGCTGCTATCAGAACTAGCCTAACATTGTGAAGAGGAGAGGACATTTCACCCCTGGAATCTATAGCATGCATCCCCCATCGAGGATAGCGCTGTGGGAAATGGTTACCCATTGAGCAAAGACCAGAAAATGTGTTGTACGTTTCCGAGGTCAGCAGAAGAGCCCAACAGATGCTGAAGCTCCTACATGAGCTCTTGTGTGCATGAAGAAGGGTATAGCTTCCCTGCCTAATTCATTTCAGAATACTGTTCTCCAGTTATACCTGATACCTTGTGGGCGTTGCTGCTCGGTTGTGTAATCTCGTCTAATGAATACGAAAATAAGAGGACAGGATGGGAATTGGCTAAGTCTCGTATTGAGTGTTGTTTTTCTGACCAAACTCAAATGTTTCAAGTTCAAGAAGTGTTACTCAATTAATAAATCCACAAAATGCAATTTTGCCTGATGTTGCTCGTGTGGTGCGTGAATCCCATCGACACAAACACCAAGTGACCAATTGAATATATACAGTGTTGTATTTGCAGTATTTTGTAAGTGAAAGAGGAGCAGTCTGTCAAAACCTTCAAGCCAACGGGCTTGGGCACATTTGTCTGTCTCAACAAAATAAATCGCTAAATGCATCTAAATACCTCATTCTAATATGCCATTGAGCATAGTGGAACGTGTCATGACGTCAGACGACACGGCGCAGCTTACCCCAACCAGAGTTGAACATGTGACGGCTGTCTTCATTACCCTACTGCCCACCCATGCATATTCAGTAATGAGGGCGAGAGGAACAAAAGTTCTCATCACAGATCGCTAAGCCCGTTCAGTTCTAATTTACCGAGTCCGACTGAAAGACTCTGAGATAACACCAAATTCAGATCATGCCCCTGTAATCAATTAGGGGAATTCACGTTATCTGAGGCAACGTGACTCACGGATGGATTAGGGCAAAATACGTGGTGTGCAATTACCGGTACTCATGAGCTCCATTCAAATGAGACGTTCATTTGAGGTAGGAGTGGGCTCGTTCTGTATGTGCAATGAGAACCGAGGTGACTCAGTGTACCTTTATAGCTGCGCTGTACCTACTGATGGCGCTTGGCACGGCACCTTAGGGGCTACAGCAATGAATCACATTGGAGGTGTTAAAGGAATACTGTATGTGCCCTGTTTAACTGGTGGGGCTAGTGAACTGGTCTAAACTAGTATGTTATGGCTGACGTGGTTGACCTCAAACATACAGGTCACTTTGACGATTGTCTTTTGTCAAGATATAACATCACCAATGGTTTTTCATTGTGTGTTTCATATAGTATATTTATAGTTTCATAGTATCACACATGGATGTTTTTAATATACAGTATCATAGTCATATTAGTCTTCAGCCCCACCACCAGTAGGCTACTTGAAGTACTATTAATAATATATCTTACAATTACAGTTAGCTCATTTGGCAGACGCTATTATCCAAAGCAATTTACAGTGAGTACAATTACAGGTATTAGGGAGCAGGTATTGCAGGTATTGTTGAAACAATGTTGAAAGTTTTTAGATTGGTAATTACCATTCTATTAGCCAATGATAATAAAGCTGGTTTTTCATATTATTTTAATTACTCGTCTGATGAGTTAAATATCTGATATTTAAAACACATCATGCAATACTGTACATTATATATTTATATCAAATCAACATTCATCACTTGGTAGCATGATTTTGTCCCAAAAATTCTAATTTTGTTCATTTAATTGAAACTGTTGGGTACAATTGATTCGGTTATCAAAAGTGGACACACATGCTGTTTACTGTTATAGTCTTCAGATTTACAACTTAAACTCTAAATATTATTGCTTCAATGGAGCTCTTGGACACACAGTGAATTGTTTAAGCACTTTGTGAATGTTACACAAGGCCGCACCAGCCAGACAGCCAGTAACCTGGGAGTTTCTGGAGCCTTTATCAAGAGGAGACATCTGTCACACCAGTGCCGCACTGTTTGTTATTCTCCCCGGACTTCAATCATCAGAGAAAGTTTTCACAGAGCAAGTTCACAAAGTACCCCCTCTCACACACATAAACAGAGACACAAGGACCATCTGCCCCGATGCCGCGTCGCCATCGCACACAACCTGCGCTGCGGTGCGCGCGGTGCTCTGCAGGGCCGACTGAACCCCTGAGCATTGTTCTTCTCGGCGGGGGGAATTCCAAGAAGGAGCCGACAGGTGCCTCCCCAGGAGAGGCAGGAGGAAGGAGGCTGCATGGGCTTTCAGATCAAGGCCAAACACGTAGACTATTGAATGGTTGGGACTGCGTGGCCAACACACACACACGCACGCACGCACGCACACACACATGCGCGCGAGAGTCAACGAAACAATAAGGAACAGGTACGGGTTAGGCGTCATGCTCAAGGATGCCTACAGGTATACAGCCCTACAGGCCAGGCATGTTGGGGAATGAACCCAGGACCCTTCGGCCTGGTGTGGCTTACAAAGCTGTAAGATGTTATAAAGTTAACGTAAAAATGGAACATCTCATGGCTATCTACATATAACGGGCTTGAATGTAAAATGTGTATCGCATGCCATTCTATTCGTTATGGCAATAAAGTTTGCATTGTAAAAAGTTGGTCATTGTTTTTTCCTTTTGGGTAGACAGGAATTTTTGTAATTTTTAGTGGGAATTTGGAGGGATAAAAAAAGAATCAAGAAGAAATACTTCTTTTTATGAATGCTGAAATTCATAATACATCTAAATACTTTCTATGTGAACGTGTCCATCATATGTTATTGACTTCAGTCGTCTTCTGTTTGGACAGCTGGACCGCATTAAAGGACTTGTCTGCATGGGACAAGGCTTTTAGCACTGTGGGTTCTTCGGTTTGTCGTGTACCTCTTCTGTGAATACTCTCAGATCTATTTTACCCTATAAGGAAAACAACACAAACATTCCAAAAGGGCTCAAACAATGCACTGTGTGTACTTTTGATCCCTCCATAATCCCCTCGGTGGGAGAGCACATCAAGTTGCCTTTCTTACTAAAGTTGACTTACAAGAGTCAACCAAACGTGAATTCTACAAAGCACAACACATTGATGTAAAGTAAAATGTCCTAACAGTCATGGTTCAGAAAAGCCACAAAGAGATAAGCAGTTGCCCTCATGCTCCGCCACTCCCCGATACTCACACTTCTTGCTTGCTGCCGTTACAAATCCTTCCCAAGGATAAGAGAGATCCACACATGCTACGATTGGCTGAGTAGGGTCAGTAGGGGACACTGTACATTCAAAGTTATTAAAAATAAATAAAGAGGAAGGAAGCCCTCGATTAGGGCTATTTATGTGGTCTTTCATCTAAAAGACTTTACTGCGGGCGATATAAAATCATCTTTTCTGAAAAGTTGATTTAATGTTGGAGCTTTCTTTGCTGGTTCTGAGCAACTGAGACTTTCATGCTCAAATGCTTGAAATTAATAAAAATGCTTAGGCGAGGAAACATTGCACACTTACATGACAAGAGTTGGACTCAAAGCAATTGATTTATTTGCTGTTGAGGCATGGCAGAATTAAGAGGTTCTTGAGAGGCACAGTCAAGATAAGCTTTGCACGAACTGTAGGAACTTCTCAACGGACTGCTCTACAGGCTGACTTTCCAAGACAGAGAGCATGAACATACATCCTGTTGGAATCGATGTGTTGTATACTGTACAAATAGGAAGGCTAGACTTGGCCGACGCCAAACGCTAATGGACACAAATCATTGTAGCAGGCTGAACCGGTGACAAGAAGGTACAATTCCAAAAGACATACATGTGTTCTCGACAGGGAGCGGTGCCATTTGGTGCTGTGACATCAGGCGGTAGATCAGAGCGGGGGAACTCTGTGGTGCTGTGAAGTTTGTTAATCTGCTTTGTTACTTGCACAATTCAAAAGGCTACTTTCCTTGCATTAGGCTACAATCACATGACACCCATTGTGCCCTTATTAAAACATGGTGGTGGGGTAGGGTTAACAAAGCTTTGATAAATGAAATGTGAACATTACTCCACTGTAGCATGACTGACTAAGGTGGGTGACATTAGCAGTTATGTAAGACGACTGTCTCGTTTATATTTCTCCATTGATGCGTTTTGCCTGTTCCAGCCATTGCACCTGAAACAGTATGCAAATATCCAAAGAGAATATGGACACATTTGGTTAAAATACAATGATAACATTTATACGTTTTGTTCATAGCCTGGAACTGTTTGGTATCTACGTGTCTAGAAGGACCGCTCAATAAAAATGTAGAGGAAAGGTAAAACTAATTCTGCCCCCTGGTGTAAAAGCTACATACAGTTAAACTTATGAATAATTAACTCAAAACACTTCAAATTACCATTTTCAAATCTAACATTTACATACAATACAGTAGGGTGCAAATCTACAAGACGCTGATGTAAAAAAGGCCCTTTGAAACCCGTAGATGTCTTCCATTGTGAAACACGACAATATGCTTGTACAGAGGAAATGCATTATGGGACAGAATTCTCCAGTATAGGACATATCAAACTACTAAACTTAATTTTCTTGAAAGGTTTGTCTTCATCTGCAAACTATAATTCTAGTTAGAGTAGTTGCATAAAACGGAACAATACGTTTTGTCTTATAGGTCCCAGAATAAGCCTAACAAAAGCCAACCTCATTCCAAAAATCAAGATAAATGCTTGTTATTATTATACGCATGGTTAAAGTTAAAGAAATTAAGGTCTGTAAATACATATTGGAGGCTTCTAGTGATAACCTAAACTATTAAATGTCCTAATAGGCTCGGTAAGTTCATCTATATTTTGCAAGCTCCACCCAAAATTATTTCTGTTGGTGGTGTTGCTTGAGAAAATAAATGAGTATGCTTTAACCAGACTATATCTGTGTTTCTCTGGTGTTTTAATGTGGAACTGATGTGGTTTTTTTTTCTGCCATTAAAGTTCATGGTCCATTATGAATAAACTTGTTCTAAAAAGACCTTATAATTGCACGGAAACACGTACGCATATTAATTTAGCAAAATTATTATTTTATGTAGAACTGATTTTTACAAACATGTACATGAAAAAGAAAAGAAACCGATATACAGAGGAAGGGGGAAATGTCAAGCAGCAAGGTGAAAAAAAACAACACTTTCATCTGTACTAAGCTATTCTTTTTAAACAGTCAAAAAGATTATATATAAAAAAAAAGAAAGATAAAATAGTTCCTGCCACCTCTGTCGGCCCCTTTTGTTTATGCAACAAAAATTCCATGGTTCAGTATGTTGTTTTTCCATCACTATCGATTCATTCTATTTCAGTGAAGCGTGCAAACATGGCTTTCCTAACAGCGTCCTTGTAGGTGTCGGACGGCGAGAGCTCGTATGAACTTCCTTTAATGCCCAGGCCAGTGCCTTTGGTCCTTAATGAGGCCTGGGGGGGGGGGGGGGGGGGGGGAAGGGAAAAAAAAAAAAAAACAAGAAGGAGAAGAAAGGGGGGGGGGGGGGGAGGGGGGGAATAAGAAGTAAAAAGGATAGCATATTTAGTAGTTTTGTTTTTAGTTGGTCACAAAAAAAAAGAAAAGAG
>JAOEHI010052745.1:0-16221 GCA_025447815.1 Percopsis transmontana | reverse complement strand
ATTAATTATTCTCAAATAGAGCTTTTTAAGTAATCTGGTGAAGACATCCTGTATTTTTTAATATCGCAATATATATCCCAGAAAAACAAAATATCGCAATGTCAGTTATTTCCAATATCGTGCAGCCCTACTAAAAAGTGTCCCCTGGAAATACTCCTATTGTGCTTCCGAAATGTGTTGTGTTTCCTTAATGTGTTGTGTTGCGATCTATTTGCATGTGGTCTCTTAAGTTGCAGTGCGTTGGCCTCTCAGTGCCACCGTATATATGGGTAAGTGCAAGTTCAATGAGATCTGGCTCGAGAACATTTGCATTTACAGTAGTGCTTGGTTGAAAATAACACATTTGAAGTCCGTTGCCTCTTGTGCAAGATATAAGAAGGTATAAAGGCATTACGAGTCGCATGGGAAGTCAAAAAAACAAAGCCACCAGCAAACGCCTGCCATCACACAATATTGTTCTGTATTCACATTGGGAGCAAGTCCGGCCCCTTGTTTTGCCAGTATAGACGTGAAATGGGTCTTAAAATGCATTCATAATGATTGTACTCCAAATCAGGGGGGGTTGGTTGTGGGAGATTTCGTTTGTGAACAGAATAGCAATCTAGGGAATGAAGAAAAAAATCTCTCAAAATTACGCCATTGGAAGAACAATGCATGTATTGGTCGATATACAAATGCAGATTCAACACTTAACACGCTGAATTGCAGATTTACAAATGACATTTCATGAGAAATGCACACACAAAGTATAAAGTATTTTTTACAAATTATATATTTATGAATAGACATCTATTTGTACAAATCATAGCAAGTAAGGAGCTTTGTTTGTGGATAGCAAAACACATTTGTAAATTGTGGAATATTTGTGGATCATGATACTTGCATTTACAAATAGTTTTGAGACATTTTTCTCTCCATAATGGAGGGTCTGTTGGTACAGTATGTACTGTATAGTTGTTCATAGTCCTTAATCCAAGGCAGCAGTTTTGCCAGTGTGGTCATAAGGGGATTAATAGTGAAATTCTCTCAAATATTTAAACACATGATAAATCTTATGGTTCAGTCTATGTGAACCATGACTACTGCTAATGTTGAATATTCTTGGTTAAACATTAAGTCCATTTAAACATTTGCCTTAAAGTGTCATGTCAGATAGCTATCTTTTTCTCATCTTCCACATCACAACAATCTAAAAAACATGTATAAGGGGAATACCTGTCAGTGTCTTTTCTTTGGAATATTGTCATTTTTGTCTATGATTCTATTTGAACAGAGAAAGGAAGAAAGAAAAAGAACCTGTCCACCTATTTAAATTCTTGCCCTCATTATGCAGATTTTTCCCATTTGGACTCCTAAATTCAATAACATTTTCTTTTTTCTCCGTACAGAAACATCTTTCCCTCTAACCTTGTGTCTGCTGCATTCCAGTCGGTTAGTATCCTCTCCTGATGGAGCATGACATTCTTTTTAAAGGAGATTGTCTAGACGTTTTCATGTTAACCAGTATTTTCCATTTCATAAATTTTCAATGTAATACACGGTGTACACACCAAAATGTATGTGTACACAATGCATTGCTACATCTTTGAAAATGTGATCTATTATTTCGAAATGGGAAAGAAGTAATATTTTAGTAGGAATATTTTTCGGTGTTACTCGGCAGGACAGAATGCTTTGCTAAGAGTGCAGGACATGATGAATGTTTTAATTTAAAGCTATGTAATTCACGTTAGCTTGGCACACAGCGGGGAAGAAAATAGGTTCAAACCTCAAGAATTCTGGGCAATTCCTAACAGATATATTGAATGAACGAGTGCACTATGTATTTTCTACCTTCTCCTTTATAGTATGGCACAGTCTATAAGAACATCACCAGAAACGGCACTGATGGCATTATCATTTGGGAGAAGGTGAGCATGTGTGTGAGATACATACATACACGCGCTAGGCACACATTTGCGATACAAACAACACACTTGGCTGTCGCCAGTCACTGCTGTCAACCGTAACTGTTCTGTATCTGTCTAGGTACCGATTGGCGCAGACCAGAATGGTATGAATATTCTGGGTCTGGTGGTCTTTGCCATTGTCTTTGGCGTGGCCTTAAGAAAGCTGGGAGAGGAAGGAGAACTCCTTATCAAGTTCTTCAATTCGTTCAATGAGGCCACGATGGTGCTGGTGTCCTGGATCATGTGGTATGGATGCTCATCACTCAGTTATTCTCCCCTTGCTTGGGCGCCGTCTTGAAAAAGGAACATTACTTTAGCATTATTAAAAATGGTGTGGATGTATGTCGCCTCTGAATGTGTCATTAAGCCTTCTAGCTAGTCATCAATGTGATACGAAATGTAAATATCTGCCATGTTTAATTGTGTGACTTAACCTTAGCTGTCAAATGTGACATAACCCACCTCTGTAAGGCCTGAAATTATTGACTGATGGTGTCAACACTGTTAGAAACCGAATCAAATATTGGATCTCCCTTTCCCCTTCCTGTATAGGTATGCCCCGTTGGGTATCATGTTCTTAGTAGCTGGCAAGATTATCGAGATGGAGGATGTTGCTACACTATTTGCCAGCCTGGGAAAATATATTGCTTGCTGTATGATTGGCCATAGCATTCACGGCATCCTAGTTCTGCCGGCCATCTACTTTGTTATCACTAGGAAGAATCCCTACACCTTCCTGTTGGGGATAGTCACGCCGTTGGCCACTGCATTTGGCACCAGTTCCAGGTAACACCAATGCACACTTGCTGCTAATTTTAGATTATTTTTATGAAGTTAATTTACATAGATCTTCTCTCTTCTTCGCCCAATAGCTCTGCAACCTTGCCTCTGATGATGAAGTGTATTGAGGAGAATAATGGTGTATCCAAGCACATCAGTCGTTTTATCCTGCCTATTGGAGCTACGGTCAACATGGACGGAGCAGCTCTTTTCCAGTGTGTGGCCGCTGTCTTCATCGCCCAGCTTAACAACATCCCTCTCAACTTCATCCAGGTCTTCACCATCCTGTGAGTCAGATGCAATATTGTTCCGCACACCCATGTGTACTCGTACAGTCTGCATAACACCACTGAATTTAGAAGCACACTTGCTTACAAACTACTATGTGAAGGACAGGTTCTACATTGCCTTTGGCGTTCCGTTTAAAGGAGTTCCAGTTTTTCCAGTTGTTTTGTCTAAGACAGGGAAGGGCTGGACTGTATATGTCTAACTTGTAATTTTCTGATATCCTCCCAGTCAGATAGCCAGTCAAATTATGGCATGTAAAAAAAGAGAGTGCAACACCAACTGAAACTCGCTCCTCATCCTGCCCTTTCTGATAGAGTAACAGCTACAGCATCCAGTGTGGGAGCAGCAGGTATTCCTGCAGGGGGTGTGCTGACCCTGGCTATTATCTTGGAGGCAATAGGACTACCGACCAATGACATTTCTCTCATCTTGGCTGTCGACTGGCTTGTGTGAGTACTAGTGTACAATACTTGTGTTTAATGTAGACACGAAAGTTGCTTAAGTAATTCTATGCAACGCTTACCTGTAAATCACTCACTCACCTAAACTTCATAGATTCATTCTTGTGTTGGATAGAACGGTGTACACCACATGTTCTGAAAGTAAAGTTTTTTTTTTTTTTTTTTCCCCTGCTCAGTGATCGTACCTGCACAGTGCTGAACGTTGAGGGCGATGCCTTTGGCGCCGGGCTCCTACAATTCTTTGTAGATCGCAACGTGAAACCTGATGCAGAACTGAGTGAGGTCAAGCTGGAGGAAGATCCCACCAACGCTGCACCTGAAAGCTCGCCACTCATGGGCAGAGGAGATGAAGTAGTAGGTGCCAATTCTTGGTCTAAGGAAAAAGAGTCTGCGATGTAAGACAGACGGACATCAGCGATGAGCCCCAAGCTTGTTGGAAACTGCCAATACAGAAAACCCTCTTTTCCGCCACAAGGAAGATTATTGAAGATGGGCCCACACTGACGGTGAGGGTCTCTCTCTCTTTCTCAAAATTACTTGAAAGAAACATTTGCCTCTAAACATGTATTTTTCTTTTTTTTTTTTAAGTTTGTGACAAACCTAAAGTCTTTTATGATTCAGTTCTTCTGTATTTTGTCCATGCCATGTCCATTTGGAATACACTGCCTTTCTCATGATAGGAAAAGGTGTCAAAGTAGAAATACAATGTTTATGATGTTCCACACAATTTAAGGTACACTGAGTTTCTAACCACAGTGTGGTTTGTTTCAACTAAAATGACAATTCCACAATTCTGTTTTAAATATTGAGGAATGTCTAAAATCAAGGAACTAGGATCTCAGTGACTTAAAATGTGAATACACCCCACCCGTGTGTGTGTGTGTGTGTGTGGTTCTTTGTGGCTTTTGCTGCATTACCTCAGTTATTAAATATTACTTAGAGAACCCTTCAGGAACTGTTTAAGCAATAAATATACTTCTACTACAGCTATTGAAATTCATTTCCAAAGAGATGCTTGCTAATTCTAAGCTCACACGTGCCCCAAAATCTTGTACAGTAGGCCTATCCTAGCAAAGCACAAAAGGTAAAAAAAAAATGACAAGAAGTTTAATTTGGAAACAAATGTCTGTAAATGACAACATTTCCTCCACTGTATGCTACCCCTGCAGTGCTAAATTTTGAAATGCAGTATATTATGTGGATCGGGGATCCCCATCGTTATTTAATATGATCTAATTTTTTGAAAAGTAGTCACTACTGTACATGTAGTGGCTTGTTTATTTTGTAAATATTTGTCCCTGCCTCTAAATATTTTTTAAATGCTTTGTTTTTAAATTTGTATTTTATCAAACAACAATGCAGATTTGAGCCATGGGTTTGATCTGTTTTATACTGAACTGGAATAATACATACAGTATAGGGGGATGCCAGTTGTCCCATTATATGTACAAGATATTGTATTTCCAATTTAGCATCTTGCTATCAAATATTTTTTTTCTAAATCTTTGTTTAGATCTTTAATAATTTATTAGTTGTGCCATGTTGTCATGATAGCTTTCTACTGTGTTAAGATTTGTATTGGTACTTGAATTGGAAGTTATGGTGTTGCCTATTATTAAAGGAAGAGTGATAGAATAAGAACACTAAAGCGATGTTGATTAAACAGGAGTGTCATCGGTGTAATTTATGTTATGGTTGTTGAAGAAATACAAATACAGTATACCAAAATCCATTTTACACAATATATGGACTTCAGCTGTATGTGTGTTTATCTTAATTTATCTTTTTTTTTTTGTTTTAATGTTTCATAGTGGTGATATTTGCAGACGTCTTTGCATTTCTACAATCTACAAATGGCTTTAGCCTCAAAAAGGAATGTAATTGTATGCTGGTGATGGTATGAAGGCTGTAAAGGTGTTCCATCATTCCATGAGTCTCTCTTAACCTCTCTTTGTGTGTGTAGCGGTAGCCTATATACGTACCAAACGTGAGTGTTTCTGGAGTAGTGTTTGTGTAAATTATAAATGAATGGGGCGAGCGAGTGGTCAAGGAGTCTTGTTCATGCTATAACTGTCCTCTGTTTAAGAAATAAATACCATATTCAGATGTGTTCCTTAACATTCTTTTAGCATGTAAGCTATAGAACTGTGCCTCTTGCAGCAGTGTGAAGAGACTAAAGGCTTGCCTGTATGATTTGTAATCATACAACAAGGATGGATGTGTTTTATGAAGATTGTCTTGTAGATTAATTGGCTGCTGAATAAAGTAACTTTTGGGTTTCGTCCTCCTTATTATTGGTGACGGGTGCTTTATTATGGATTGTGCATGTACAGTATGACTGGACCTATGGACTGGACCTTTCATTCACAAAGTCACAGTCTTGGTTGCCGTTGTGAAATTTGTTACACTTGTGAAAGAATTGTGACATACAAGCCTACACCAAGATTTCAGATCTGTGAGTTGTGAAAATAGTACCAGAATCTAGACTTGTTTGTCTGTGCAACATAACCTATAGGCCTACCAGAATTCAATTTTGTCATATGGAAATAGGCCATAATACAGAGATTTGCTGACAATTACATTTTGGACTTTCCTTCCTCAGCAAGTTCAAAGGTTGAATATAGGAAAAAATTACCCCAACTGTCAAAGATTATAATACAAGTACAGTTAATAATTAGTAGGCTAACTAAGTACCCTAGGTTATTCCTCTGCACAAATTACTGTCAGCATTAGAATATCACAATTTTAGCATGTCGTGCCAGCTGGCTGTAGGTCAAGGTTGTCAGGCACTTCCCTCCCTCAATTGAGGGAGGGAAGTGCCAGAGTTTCAAATCAAAACAAATGTTTTTTTTTTTAAATAATAATTTCAACCAAGCAAATTCCAAACAGAAATTGAGATAGGCTATGTCCTTCAGCGTGCCACGGGCAAGGATTGGGTGTGTGTATTGGACTCCCAGCCTTAAGCCAAAAGTATACTTCTGCGGACACGACTTTGCCGTATACAGTTACGTCCGTTCGTGTTTCCAAAATATACTCGTTTTTCTGCTGTTTCAGTCGTGCGGATGCAGCCAAGCGGAACGCATGCACACTACGACCTTATTATACCCCTCCTGATCGCACGATACTGTTTGTTAGTTGCTATAGACACCAGATTTGGAATAGTAGGCCTAACTATATATTTATTGGAACAGTGCAAGAACAAGATCAAATAATATAGCCTAGGTCGAATATAGAATAAAATAAATCAACCCAACTAAAAAAGTGCAAAAGAAAACCACAGCAAACAATATTAACTATATCCATATTTACAAAAACAAACAGGACATATACTGTTGATCACTGGTCGCATACTTTATGGTCCACGTAGCCATCACCTGCTGCAACTCCTGGATCTGGATCGGCATATTAGTCTACTGCTCGCGCTGTCTCGCCCATGCGCAGTCATGGGTAATAATGTCCGTACGGACACAAAACTGTACGGTACGGTCTCCGTACGTAATTGTAGCCTTCTCAGTCGCTGCAAAACAATATCACAAACATACTAGGCCTATCTATCACATAATTTTAGATACAGGGTATAAAGCATTTAAGAAAACAAAATTGCAAGAAATGGAATGGAGCAAGAGCGAGTTTTCATAACAAAAAACAGCAAAACATATTTGGCGTGTAGAATCTATATGTTGAACTATAGATTCAATCAAAAAACGGTTGAAAAAAAGTTGAAATACGCCCGGCGCACCCTGTAGTATAGGCCTTGGCTGCGTCGTTAAATGTACAGCTCAACAGGCCTCCGCTATTTGAAGCAGCGTCAACAGGTGCAAGAAAGTTATTATTGTTATAAGGGGACATTTCTGAAGTAATTTTTAAATGTTGATTTCACAAGCCTATTTGTGGCAATGAGAACGTTTTATTCCTGTGATTTAAAGTGTCTCACTAAAGATCTGTCTAAAATTGTAACACCTAAGCATTTATATGTTAACAATTATCTTAAGATAACATAATAAACAGAATAATCTACAGAAAAAAACGCGCCGTCTGTCCACACCAGACTGTATTAAATAAGTGGACAAACCCACCGTAACGTCACCCAAAGATTTTCGGAAGAATATGTTTGATTTTAATTTTACTTATACAGTCTATTGTTTGAAGACAAGCGTGCAGGCTCGGGCCGCACACTTGGCTTATTAAGAACCGATGTTGCCGCTTGGTCCACACATGTAGAAGGAAGGAACGTTGTCTGTGATACCACGGTGTCAAACCTAATAATTTACGTTTCTTTATTTGCCACTGCCACCTGGTGGCCAAACAATGTTACAGCTTTTACAGTCAAGTGGTCTCGTGCAAATGGCCTGTGTTCAAACATCTTTATTTCAAACACTGATGACATGTAGAAAACAACATATTTTGAAACATCAAACCCTGGTAATAACACTGTTAAAACAATACTGTTTCCCATAGGTGCTGGTGTAGTGTAATATGTCAAGTAGTATCTGTAATTTTTTTTTATACATATACTACACCTAATAAAAAAATTACATTCCAATCCATATTAGACACATGCTCAGAGGTAACTCACGACACACACATGGATTGGTATTGACTAAAAGGTTTAGTACATATTTATTTTGACATTTTTTTCATTATAAGCTGGGGCAGGATAGTCTAGTGTTCTGGGTGTTGCACTCCCAGCCTGAAGGTTGTGGATTCAAACCCCAGAGTTGGCCTACCTGTAAGCATCCTTGAACAAGATGCCTAACCCCTATCTGCTCCATGTAGTAGCACCATGTAATTGTAAGTCGCTTTGGATAAAAGCGGCTAAATGACCTGGAAGAACTGATCCTGATTAATATTTAACTGAAACCTAATTTCTCAATGATTTTGATTGCCAAAATCTGATCAACTCCTTTTTAACAAGTGTACAATTTTAGTAGGTTGAGCACAATAAGTCTTCAATAACATTACATTGCTGGCTTGTAAGCAAGCAAACAACAGGTAGATATTTAAAATAATATAACTTGTATTCACAATGTAAAAAAAACAAATCCATCCATCCATGTAAAGTAACATTCATTCATAAATTGTGCAAACCTGAAATCAGAAATCGAAACTGTGCAAAATGATGCAACATTCTCAATCTAATTTTTAAAACAAATATGAGTGCAAACCATTGTACAACAACTCAGATATTACTATTAATGTAAATCACAACTTTTAATGTGCTAGTAGGACCAACATCTTTTATGCTTTATACTTACTGATGACATTGCAATAGTATTTTGAAAAGCACCCATATACCTTGCAGGTGAAACTTGGCAATCCAATGCAAGGTCAAACATAACTGAACATTTATAGTGAATATAGAAATAGTTAAGAGTGAATATAGGTATGCAACTGGGCATTTGATGGCAATGTCTGTATAGTTGATGTAGTGTAATATAAGCTTTATTTGGTGCATACAGTTTAACATGGAGCTAAAACGTCTTCCCAGCCAATTCCTTTTGAGTGAGTTAATAAAATAATGAGTTTGATTAAAAACAAAAACAAACTAAAAAAGGGCTAGTGCAAATGTATTCTTCTCTCTCATAACTTGCTTCTTTCCAGCCTCTTCTTGGCAGGGTTGGGATATTGGGGATTTTCAATTACGCCCTCTCCAAACTTCAGCTCCAGGAAGGCGCGGTGATTGTTGGGACCGTAGGCGGCGATGCCAGCGAAGGTCATGGGCACCAGCGGCTGCAGGAAGTGCTCCGGGAACTCCACGTCTTGCTTGTGCTCCGTCCATGTGTCTTTGGTCATGACTCCATTGCGTGGATAGAACGGCCAGAGATCCACATGTAGATGGTTAGCCTCGCTGTACTGGACCCTGTAAAAATCCCCCTCCACCGCCCGCTCCCAGACGTAACCATTAGCGTCCACCAGGGAGCCCGAGTCCAGGTTCTTGAGGTGCTCACAGTTGGGCACATCCTCCAGGTATATGCCCAGGTCAACATCGTAGTCCCATGGGATGATGTCCTGGTGGCGGGCAGCGCCCAGCAGAGTTCCCCCTTCTAGCCAGTACCGTACGCCAGAGCTTTCCAGGATGTTGATGACGTACTTAGTGGTCTCGCGGAGGGCCCGCAGGCAGCAGGGCGGTGTCCATCGCTCCATATAAAGGTAATCCGGCGTATCGTCGCGCACAGTGCCGAAGCAGCGCGACGTCTCCTTACTGCAGCCGTGCCACTGTTCCTTCCCGTCGGGCAGTAGGAGGCGCTTCAGGCCAAAGTTCCTCATGAGCCTTCCCATAGCCTCCTTTAGCTGAGTGTCGGCCTTCCACTGATTGTGAGCAGAGCTGAAGAGCGGCCGGTGGCTAGCGGAGAAGCAGGGACTCTCCAGCAGCTTGACCTTCCACCCTCTCAGCGAGGTCTGGATGAAGAGCGAGGAGAAGAGGGGTCGCCCCAAAGGGACGGAGAGGTTGAAGAGGTCCTCGGTCCGGATGAGGACGACCGCATCTCCCTGCAGGGCAGTGCACACGCTCCCGCTGCTCCCAGACACCGCCGGTGTGTAGGTGGCAGTCCACTCCCTCAAGCTCACCTGCAGGTGAAGACACTGGACTGCAGACCGAGCCAGTACAGGCGCAGCCACCAGCCTTACAGGGCCTCCACCCTCACCTTCCAACTCTCTGATCAGCCTCTCCGCAGCTCGACTCTGCTCCAGCTCCACCCCATCCGGCACTAGCAGAACAAATTCTGTCTGAACGTGAAACTCTGGTCTGTGAGCTTGGGGCGGCTGTTCAGGGCTGGGCGAGAGCACCAGAAGACGAGCCCCCTCTGGAAGAAGCAGCGGTGGGTAAGGCAAGGTGTCGGCCACAGCGATGAAAGGAAGCTCGGGTCTCTGGCGAAGGAAGGAACGTGCCACATCCCCAACATAATTTTCAAAATTCTGGAACTCGCGTAGTAGCACTGTGACACGAGGCCCGCGGCTGTTACCTTCAACCCCTACTACTCCAGCCACAGCCAGCCCACTGACGGGCCCCACAATGCCCCCAATGCCTCCTCCAAGTCCAATGGAGGGCAGACCAGCATTCCTCGAGCCCCTGCCGAGGTCTCTCCGTTTCTCCATCATCTGCTGCTGGGCCCGGGACACATAGTAGAGAATGAGGAGGTTGAGGACGATGGCTCCCGTCAACAGTCCCTGGCAGAAACTCACCCGCATGGCACCTGAGGATTAGTTGAACAGTACACCTGAAGGAGAATGGGCGCTATAGTCTAAGTTCAGAAAGCTGGGGGAACGTAGGTGCCATTTAGTGTAGGTAGTGGGGTATGCGTTTCTGGGATCAAAGAAAGCTGTGGAAAGGGAGAAAAGGCATACGATTTGAAGCAACCATATTGCGATTGCAATAGCAGCTACAGTAACGTTAAGCATTATAAATACAGTGTATTGTAAATTTGTATCATAGACATATTATTTGTTGCTTCTTTGCAATCATAATTAAGTGGCTACAACCATAGAGCTATAAAATAACTACAACCAGTGAAAAACGTGTAAGAGAAGTACTGTATTTTAAAGTCAATCATGAAGCTTGCCAAAAATAAGATCACTGCATAGCAACCCATCCATGTCCGAAATTGTAGTTGTGCCGTTTATAACACCTGTTATTTTACCAAGCAATAAAAACGAATCGCGATAGCTTACCTTTTTTCTCATAAGACGGAGTCTCTGTTACGGTGAATTATGTTTACATTTTCAAGTACAAGCAGAGATAAATAAATATACACAAAGCTCTGTAAGCATGTTTGCTTCTTAAGCCAATATATATTTTAAATAGGACTAAATATATAATAAAATATTAATACGTTCAAGAGAGTCAACATTTCATTCAACAAGGCATCCTATTATTTCTACTATGGTTAAAATGTATGCTGAACCGCTGAGCAGAGAATTACTGGCTAGCAACAAGAAAAGTAAGTTGCTTTTCCGGCTTAACTTTCAAAATAAAGCACCATCAGACGGCAATGATGCCGCCCGATTTCTAAGGCATCCTACCTTAGAAATCGATGCATCCTGCACTGTAGAATCTACAACGATGTATACGCTAACACGATGTTAATTCATTGTAAAAGCATTTTTTAAATTTATTTATTTATGCGTTATGAATTTCATTCATTTAGATTTTTTTAGATTACATATTTATTATAGATTGCTCCGCTCTGATACAAGTTGTGATTACAATGATAATTGTATACACTGTCGTTCGAATAAAAGAATTTAACTTTTATTTTGAAAGCCACCATAAGAAACAGTGCAGTTTAGCAGTATGTATGTCTATAGCTCACTTACAGATAATCTCAAATTTTATCTGCAAGGATATGTGCCCCTCTGGCAACAAGTGCATGTTATAATAAGACTTAAAGATAAGAAAAATACATTCGTTCTCATCTACTCTTGGAGCGCGTTTAGACCATCAGTTTAGACATTTCCAAATCTACGTGCATTTCCTGCAGCTAAATGGAGGTGGAAACAGTGGATGTAGAAAACCGAAGGGGAAACACAAAATAAGAGTCAAAAAGACAATTTTAGCATTGGCTTGGTGACTGTTACAAAGCCATAAGATGGTCTTCATTTACAAATTAACATATAAAATACAAAACTCACAAATATGCGTCTTATCAGTGTCCACGCGATCAGCTCTTTTATTACTATGATTAGTACTTTTATCGACACCTATTTATTTTGAAGGCTGGGAAACGGAAGTGAAGTACACCACGGACTGAATAGTAATTTTACGTTTACGTACGAGAAAGGAAGAAAGGAGGGTAGGTTCCTGTGGTCTGTGAGTGTTGGGCCTGAAGGGACGGGTTATTATTATTCTCTCTGCCCGTTTCCACCTCCTTGTCCTGGCGAAAGGTTGAGCGTTAAAATGGAGGCGGACAGATCTGGCGGAGTAGCTGGCGGACCAAGCCCAAATACAGGAGGTAGTGGAATGGGGCGAAATCCTAACGGGCCGAAGGCAACCCTGGGACAGGCGACAACAACTGCTGCTACCTCAGCGCCAGCAACAGGGGCTATGGCAGGATCGTCGCAGCCTCGGGAACCGCAAGACATGGAGGCAGGCCTCTCGCTTCCTGGGATCTTGCATTTCATCCAGTACGAGTGGGGACGCTTCCAGGCCGAGAAATATCGCTGGGAGGCGGAGAGAGACGAACTTAGGGTAACTCTTCATCATTCAATTAACGTGCTTCTATCCTGTTAAACATGTGCAGGCCTAGTCATAAATGTAAACGAATTGGCTGTTGGTTTATGCCCGCACTCACTAAAGACTCAGAGCAACATAACGCTGACAGGCTAACTGTGATAGTACGGTACTCATATTGCATCTTCCAAGGCTGCTTAGCCGAATAAAGATCGAAGAGGCCTCGTGGATACGTTTTCGAGTTTAAACGGCTGTATTCTTCTGATTGTTGTGGAATTGTGATGTGTAGAATATATAAATTTAGGGCTGGTCCATCCCAATGGGACAATTCAATTCAAGTCTTAAAAAGATTTTTGGCGTGTTGTATCGGAGGTTCTGTCACAGTAGGCTACACGGCTATACAGGTCATTTTGCATTGCAACTAGATTGTAGTATATTTAGAACATCGCACAGGTGGAGAGGTCAGTCGGATATCGCATGACTCGGTTCTGTCTGCCCTACAAATTGTAAATAATATAATGAATATACTTCTCCTTCTCATGTCGGCACGTTACACAATCGCACTTTTGATCACAAAGCCATTTATTTCAGTGCCACAAAGGCAAATGAAAATGAAAGCGGAGGCATTTACTGCGTTGTTGTCTCCGAGGTTCACAGAACTTTTCGCGTCACAGTGACCAGTGATCTCCAGCAGAACACCATAATGTAGGCTACTTGTCAACTCTCTCAGGTGTAACAGATGCAACACTGCATTGTGAGCATATGTTCCCCTGATAAATGTAGGCTTGCTCCCTCTATTGAGATAGTCTTCCTCTTCTTATTGTTTAGCTTGCAGAAGCAGTTATATTCTGGAATCATGTTATTACAATTAGATCCTTTTAGCAGACGCTTTTATCCTGATTGGCTTACAATGAGTACACGAGTATTAAGGAGCAGGTAGATGGGCTGGGATATTTGGGAGTCGAAGCTACAAACTTTTGTCTGGGAGTTGACCACCCTAACTACTAACCTATTCTGCAGTTATTACCACTCTTTATCATTTTATCTTACTTTGCCAATTCAAACCTATTTAGTTATACATATGAACATGATAAAATACGAATGAACAATAACAAAATGACAACATGCTTTTATGGACAAGTCAAACTCATAGTGGCATCATGTTCAGCACACCATTGGTGGGTGGGTGTTTTGATTAGGACCAGGTTGTGGGAAAGAGATTAATTGAGATGTTTTGAATGTTAACTTCTCTTTAGCTGACACACATAGTTGCTTCACAGTTCACGCATGCTTGCAGGACTCTCAAGACGCCAGCTACAAGCCATGGGCAAATGCTAGGGCATTAGCTGTGTACCAGTGCCACTTTAACATGTAGTAGCTCCAGTGTTGCTGCTCAAAAATGTGACTGTAGCCTGGCATGTCTGAGTGTGTGCAGTGTGTGTGTTTTGATGTGAATCAGCCTGTTGGGAACACCTGCAATGTTGTGTCTCCAGTGACAGCCGTGGAGGCCTCTCTCCTCTCTTGGCCAGGTGGGACGTCTCTGCTGGGACATAAGGCGCTTTAGGGGACACATGGCAGGGGACACACACACACACACACACACGCATCAATTATTGAGATTGTTCACTACTAGTTTTAGTAGTGATCTATTTCATGGGTCTGGGTTTTAGGTAAGCGGTACTGTACCTTACAAGCATGTACATTAACTCTGGCTCTTTTTTTAATTATATAATGTTGTGTGATTCGTGGCTGTGCTTTTTTAATTAAAAGTATACTCTTTTTGGAAGCTTAAGGCCAGTAGAACGCTAAGTAGGAGATGGTGAACTCGGCTGTTGTCTGGCTACATAGCCGCTTTCCCATAACTTTCCCATAATGCATAATACATGTATAACACTTTACTCATCCCCAAGGGAAAATTCGGGTAACCGAATCATCAGTCAAGTGTATTGACTTGAGAAAGGTGAAGGTGGGTTCTGGAATGAAAATCCAGAGAGTTGGCTGCAAAGTATGCTGCCAGCATCCAAAGCAAACTTTAAACATGTCTTCAAATGTGTATTCTTATCACCAAGTGATAGTGATAGTCATATCTGTCCCTGTGAGACTGTTGGCTGTAAGTGTTCCTGTATATCTTAATTTTTTAAATGTGATGATGTTTGCATCCAAGTTGCATTAAGTAGGAACACACTGTTTTGGGTAGCTCACGTGAGGATTCACATTGGGGTACAAAGCTAGCATTTTTGCTAACTTGGTGGTTTTATGTTTCCACAACATCAATATGATGTAGGCAATGTGTGTTTTTTTTTTTATTATTTTTTTTTAAACCCAGTAAACCCTTTTGTGCATGTTCAAATGCAGTTTACATATTGTTGCATTGAGTTTCTGTTTTACTAAGTAACAAATGAAGCTAATGCATCCATTATGGATCTTTCCAGCAGGTTGATGTTCACATTCAGAACAGGGAGGTGAAGAAACAGGACCTCCAAGTGAGATGTTGTCAACAGTCTGTCAACAGACATTATAAAAATGAAATATGAATTCCTAATCTAGTTTAGTACAAGAATAATCTGGTTTTAATAATACATTTTCAGCTAAAAGAAATCAATAGGTTGTGGTTCATGGGTTGTGGCCACGCTCCCGCATGACTGGTTTTTAAATAAATACACACTGGTGGCTTTTAAATACATACACGATACCAGTGAATGAGAGAGCAGAGAAGAACAGGACAGGCATCGATGATGTACCTCTTCATAATCCCCCCAGTTGGTTGTTATTAAGACCATCGGTAGTTGTATAACCTAGATGACATCACCTCCAGTTAAAGGGGATTTGGGATTTTTCAACCTGGGCCCTATTTTTCCATCTTCGAGCTCCCAAAATATCAGTAGGAACAACTACCGATCAAAATTTCTACTGTATTGAGTTAGAACGCAAAAAAACTATTTACGCAAAATCGATTTACAATGGACTAAACGTCAGAAAAGCAGAAGGCGAAACAGCCTGGGATTGACTGGAGAAATACTAATTTTCTACAGATTCTTTACAGTTTATTGAGGTAAATATGCACGTGCATATCTCTGTAGGGACCCGTTCTATGTTGCCAGACACTTATAATAACATTATGAGTCTTGTCTGCGGCAAAACTATTGTCCTATGTTTCTGATGTTTCCAGGGCCTCAGGATTCCATTGTATAGCGATTTTGTGTCAACGTTTTTTGCGGTCTCAATACAGGAGAAATTTTGGGGTAGACCTACTCGTCTCTAATTAATAACCTTATGCTGTCAGCCATGCTACACTTGTGACATGTGATATACAGGAAATGCTTTCCTCACAGCATGTCCTGTCTTACAGAGCCAACAGCATTGGTGGCATCCATTCATATTATATCTTTAATTCATATCTATAATGTGTCTCTTACAATCGCCCTTTTACATACTTGAAATTACTACGTGTATAACAAATGTCATCTGAGCAAAAATGGACAATAATCCCAAACATTTTACTCTAGGGGGGGGGGGGGGGGGGGGGGGGGGGGGGGGGGGGGGGGGGGGGGGGGGGGGGGGGGGGGGGGGGGGGGGG
>JAOEHI010052744.1:0-11375 GCA_025447815.1 Percopsis transmontana | reverse complement strand
GGAGCTAGCTGGAGGCCATTCTGAAGTTCAGACAGAGACGTTTAAAAAAAGAAAGAAAAAAAAAAGGTACATCTTGAGAGAGCGAGGCCTTGGGCTGCTATAATTAGAGACGATCCGTGCGGCAGAGGTGCTGAATGTTTAATGTCAAACCTGCTGGAGACACGGTGCCCCAACCCTCCTCCCCCCCAGGGGAAACGGATGTGCATTAAAGCTACGCTCCTCGGCCATCCCTCTACATTTCTGCCCCAGGTCATGTTTTGAAACACAGCCATCCCTGGGTGTGGGCGGCCGTAGGGGGGGGGGGGAAGAGAGAGGTGCAAACCTATGAACCCTGTAGGTAAGGGGGAGTAGTAGAGAGGAGTGTGAGCCACTTGGCACTCCGGGGTGGGAGGAGTTTCAAACCAAAACAAGTGGACGGTGACAATCCAGACACAAACGGAGTGTGGCTTTGATGCAGGCACGCACAAAACGACGTGAAACACCAGCGTGGGTCAGAAAACTGTGAGGAGAACTAAAACGCCTATCGAGATAAACGTAGGCTACTAATTGTAAGTTGCTTTGGATAAGAGCGTCTGCTAAATGCTTAAATGTAAATATAAGACAAAACCGCCATGTCAAGCATTGGCGCTTCAACGAGCACGTGTGTGGGACAACGCACGGACACGGGACCCGGTGACAAACTAGTCTTGTCACTCCTGGTGATTGTGTGCAACAGGAGTCCGTGGATGAGGTAATGGCCGTAAATACACAACCAGCGCTAGCCGAGAGCAGGAAATAGCAGGAGTTATGATTTATAATGCCAAAAGGGTGTGCCTCCCCCATCCAATCTTTGTACTTCACAGACATGATAGTGATATTGGAGCTTGGATAAACAACAGGGGAGTGGCAGGGAATTTGAGATCTAACTCAGGACATTCCAGAAGCCTTTGACAATGGCAAGATGCCTTAGTTGGAGCGAAACACAAGCAGACAATTAACTAATACGGTTCGTTAGGAGTTTTCCCCATAACCCGGAATGGAAAACGAGGTGCGACGGCCCAAAACATGTAACGTTAGCCCAATTGTGGTTGACAATGATAATTTCGCTATTTCGGTCATAGATTCACCCCCCCTGCAACAACAAACGCACACAAACCAGACCCAACGTGACTGTCATTAAGTCGTAGAATTGGCGTGAAAACCGTTGGGTGACTAGAGGCTACAACCGCTGCACCCCACGGCCTTTCCCCTTAGCAGTCAACGTGTGGAAATTGAGGCTTTAATCCCGTACAATGTGAATAGCACGAATCATAGCCACACAATCACAATATAGGCTATACGTGTACCGTTCGCTAAATGCGGTCTCATCCTACCTCTGGGTGGGTCGGCGACTGACGGCGGCTCGCTACCACAACTCTTCCGACTAGAAACCCGAGAGCGATGCGCAGTGGCGGCTTTTTTGGGGGGCGTGCTGAATTTCTCTTTTCTTGCTCTGGTCAAGACTTGGGGGGGAAGGGGGTCGTGTCGTGGCAATTCGGATATTGCGCGGACTAGCGGATTAGGACTTGAAATTCCCTGTGAATTCCCGCACGTCGCTTCTCCGCGGAAGCGTAACAGTCGCCCGTAATCTCCGGTGCCAACGTCATGGTAGGAAAGCCCCGGTCAGTGACGTAACACCGAGGAGCACACAGAAACCCCACCCTGTGTGCATTGACAATGGGGAAAACGTTGTTAAAAAGGAGACGCTAGGGTAGTCTACCAGACTATACGAACGCACTTGCTGCCCGCTGCAAGCTCTGATAATATTCCGTTACAGGGAATTGTTGTAAACATTTATTTAACCACAGGGTTGATTATAAACGGACCAATAGCTTCCAAACTAACGCCATGTCTCATGTTGGGCACAGCGATCGTCTTTCTATATCGCATTCTGCTTTGAATTGTGTATTGTGCAACAAAAACACGGCAGAAGCACGAAAAGACAGTAGAAAATCATTACGTTTTATTAGAGCAGGGGGGACACACTTTGGTGATCATAATTAAGACGGCTTTAGTCATACTACAAGAACGTAGAAGATCTGGAGTCGAGCAGCCAGTACACAGCCAGTAAAAACAAAAAGGCTATGGCTGTGACCCCGCCCCCAACCAGGTTCATCTGGTCGAGACCCCGCCTCCTCGTTTCACCAGGGTTTGAATGAAGACTCGCAGGACTCAACCAGCTGAAAAAGAAATAAAAAAAAGGAGCGTCTTTAATTACAGAAAAAAAACAACTTTAAAATAATAGTAAAGAACCACCACGTCAATAAAGTGCCAGAATTTATCCACTTAAAAAAAAAAAAAAAGGCAGTTCATCAGAACATATGTTCCGCTTGATACGAACAGTAAACACAGTCCGCTTACAAATATTTTAATGAATATTTAAATAGGCTGGTTTAATAGGAATTTAACCAGCCATTGTTTGGCCCAGCTAAAAAGATACCGTGGGAAAAAAAAAAGAAAAGAAAAGGACATCTGCTTCGCTCGTCGCAACCCTCCCAACCACCCAGAGAACACGGAGCAAACCGCCTTCGTGGGGCATGTGTCTGCAAACACCAGGCGACACGCCACCTCTCCTGCGGTCTGGAAACATCAGAGTCCATTCACTGAATCCCGTGCAATATGTACACAAAATAGAAGGGATAATCGAGAACTCTATTGCTTAAATATTTAAAAAATTTAAATTAAAAAAATTAACTTTAAAAAACTCTTTCAACATGGCAATATAACTTTTGTGCCGAATAGGTTATTAATATTTGAAAAAAATAAAGCTTAAAAGGGCTTTTGTGACACCGTGCCTCTGTCCCTGCAGAGTCCAATATGCGTTACAATTATCAGGTTAATAGCGACAAAACGGCCCAGGCCTTTATGCTAGCATAGAAGGAGCTGTCCAGCTTTCCTGAATGACAGATCGGGGCAGGGAGCTACGTTGACAGAGAGGGGAAAGGGCCAGGTGAACCCGCAGTGGGGAAAGTAAACCATATGGGACCAAATGCGTCCCTGTCCCGTGTTTGAGCACATCAACATGCTAAAGACCAAACGTGTGCCTTTGCCTTTCGTCACTATAAAAGACTAAACAATAAAGAGCCGATAAACAGGCACTTGTACTGTCCCAGTAGCGTGCATCGTGTCAAACTCTTATTTGAGCTGCAACTGCCGTCCCATTATAAAAGACAGGCACGATTAGTCTATCAGCATCAGAGCTTTTTACAGGATTCTGGCAGTTGGGACACAAATGTAGAGTTAATTGAAGGGATGCGTTTCACGGACACGCTGGCAGTTGGGGATGTTTGGCAATACCCTAACACTTTCTCAACTGTTGCACAATCTGTGCTGCCCGAGTTAAAGAGGAGCACAACCCTACAATCAAAACAGCGCCATCTACAGGTTAAATACAGGCTATCACAACCGTTCTATGCAATCAACTCAAATTAGTGCCACATGCCACTGAATCCCTGTGCCCTAAAACACCTGTTTTCAGCCTGCCGATGGCACTGTCCCTATAGTGTGATTTTAGTGTTTCAGTTGTGCTTTAAAAAAAAAAGGTCCCATATCATAAAATTCCAGTTTTTCCCCAGTTGTGTTGTCTGAAGGGACCTGGAAGGGCTGAAATCTGTCTAACATGTAATTTAGCCAACATGTCTTGGCCAGAAAAATAAACAACAAGCAAGTAAAACAAGCGATTCAGATTTGGACCAAGGTGTGACATCATATCTGGATTGTGACCAATCAGTGACCCATCATCATAAAGGTTATAAAGGTTAGGGCTATGTTAAAAGAAGTGCAACGCCAACCGAACCAAGAAAAGTCTGTCTAAAGTGACAGTTGGCCACAGTTGGAACGAAGGTTGGAGTGACATGTGGCGTTTAGAGCAACCCAACCAACGTGTGTCTGGGGAAAGCAGGGACACAGAGAGAGAGGAGACACACACACACAGAGAGAGAGAGACACACACAGAGAGAGAGAGACACACAGAGACACACACACAGAGAGACACACAGAGACACACACAGAGAGAGAGGAGACACACACAGATAGAGGAGACACACACAGAGAGAGAGACCACACACACAGAGAGAGAGACCACACACACAGAGAGAGAGAGAGAGGACACAGAGAGAGGAGACACAGAGAGAGGACACAGAGAGAGAGAGAGAGGACACAGAGAGAGGAGACACACAGAGAGAGAGAGGACACACACAGAGAGAGAGGAGACACAGAGGAGACACAGAGGAGACACACAGAGAGAGAGGAGACACACAGAGAGAGAGGAGACAGAGGAGAGAGAGAGGAGACACAGAGGAGACACACAGAGAGAGAGGAGACACAGAGGAGACACACAGAGAGAGAGGACACACACACAGAGAGAGAGGACACACACACAGAGGAGACACACACAGAGGAGACACACACACAGAGGAGACACACACACAGAGGAGACACACACAGAGGAGACACACACACACAGACACACACAGAGGAGACACACACACACAGACACACACACACAGACACACACAGAGGAAGGGGTCTTTACAGGCGGTGGCGCGGGCAGGAGCTGCCGTGGCAGCGGAGAAGGCGGCGACGATGGAGGCGAAGACCACGCCGGGGCTCTGGGCGGCGTCCACGGCCGCGTGCAGCCCGCGGGCGTCGTAGTACCGGACCAGCGGCACCGTCTGCCGGTGGTAGGCGTCCAGGCGGGAGCGCAGCGTGGACTCGTTGTCGTCGCTGCGCCTCATCAGGGCCTCGCCCGTCACCTGGGGGGGAGGGGACACACTGAACCCTCCCAATACACACACACACACACACACAGCGCTCTCCTACAACCACTAGTCCTTCAGAGCGTGCTGAGAAGCCCACACCAGGGTGCTGTACTGCAGGCCACTGTGTGGGTCCACCAGCATCAGGCCTATTGGTGACATATACAGACAACGTGCAAACCGATAGCAAGGCAGGTTCCAACCACACTCACACTGCCTTTTTATTAGGAGAACCCAATAAATACACAGCACATGAACTTAAAGTGTATGGATCGTTTCTATACATCTCACTCACACACACACACACACACACACACACACACAGGCTGCTGCTGTTAAGTGGGTCAGCAGTGAGGTACTCACGTCATCCTTCATTGGCTCTTTGGGGGGGTTGAACTCCTCGTGGTAGGAGCGCCCGCTCGGCTGATGGATTAGCCTGGGGCGGGGCGGGGCGGGGCGGGCGGAGGAGGAGGAGGAGCCCGGGCAGGAGCGGAGACGAAGAGGGACACGAGATGGGATGAGGGTCAGGCGGTGACTCAAACTGCTTCTTATTCCCTACAACAGCAGACATTCAGCCCTTGTCCTACTTGGGCTGGAAAGGGCTGGCACAAAGCCCCCACAGAGGGGGGAGGGGGGGTCAGTCTCTCCAGCAACCGGCTAAAACTGCTCCGCTGTACAGCAGCCGCACGCCACGCACGCATGAAGGGGACAGAGCTCTCTGGGGCGAAACACAACACCACACAATGGGGATTCACAGGGAGTGTTTGTTGTGGGACACGCTGTGATAAACAGCCCATAGTCTGTGGTCATGGGCAAGTCTCAGTAGAGCAAAGGTGAACGGAGCCGTGTCCTTGTGCTGCATTCGTCTACTGTTGCTATGGAGGCGACAGGCCGCAGGCCGGTGAAAAACCACACGTAGGTTACGGACATTGAAGTGTGCAACACCTGGCCTCGTGTTGTTTATGTGCACAACACCAGAGCACTCTTTCCGTTGAGGCGTACAGGTACGAGATGTCACGGGAGCCGTCCTAAGCCTACCCCTCTTTCTGGCCGATAAATACACACGGCTCCCTATACGGGTAGTCATGGAAACATAAATCATGCATGTTCCACGTGGACTCCGCATTACAGGCGGCGGGGTGCGACGAGACCCGAGGCCCGAGCAGGCGGAGGTTTCACCAGCAGCTCCAAGGCACCCCCGGTAGGAGCGCTTCAGGCTGCACACCCGAGACCCCCCCCCCCCCCACCGGCTCTCGGACGCGACGCTAAAATCAACTCTCTCCAGCCCAGAGAGCCAGACTTTCAGAGGGGGCCGGTGTGCAGCCGTCTCCCTGGGGCTCTGAGTGACAAAGCTTCCCCACTACGACGGGGCAACAAACTGGAAAATAACACGTCACCGTGATTAAGAGAGCTGCTGGACCACGGTCTGTCACGCCACCCCCTGAATAATGAATAGCGTCCCTCCCCCCTCCCCCGTCCTACCTGCCACAGATCCTGCGGACCAGCAGCGAGTCGTCCACAGCGAACTCGATCACAGAGTCCAGCGTCTCCTGCCGTTTATCCAGCAGGTCATCCAGCTAGATCAGAGCAGATCAACTTGGTTTGTCACTCACCTCTTTTGCAACTGCTCGCATATAACTGAACTACATGGAATAACAGAAGACGGTAAACATGGCTACATTAGGTAGTGCGCATGCTAGCTCAGTAGCTGGCTCTACATACATGACAACCTGGAAGGAGACTCATAAAGCTAGGAGGAGAGTTATTGAGTAAAATGGAGCAAGCCTAACGCTCACATAACAGTCACTACAGATGCGTTAGAACCCCCCCCCCCCCCCCCGACAAACAAAGACACACGTTCTGGGGTACAGGTAACGGACAGCTGTGTGACGCCGTACCATCTCTGCCTGTTTAACTGTGCGGGGGAATCCGTCCAATAGGAAGCCATTCCTGCAGGGGGGCGTGTCCAGGTTCTTCTCAATGAGCTCCACCACCATCTCGTCGCTGACCTGCAGGTGAGAGGTTATATAGTGCCCGAGCACGTGTTTGAAACCACACCGCCAAGCCCACCGTCGCACAAGAGAGAGACGCTGCCCCCCCCCACCCCACCCACCCACCCACCCACCCACCCACCCCACGTCTCACCAGTTTGCCGGCGTCCATGGTCTGTTTGAGCCGCTGGCCGAGCTCGGAGCCTGACGCCACCATGGCTCTCAGCATGTCTCCTGTGGCCAGGTGGCACACGCAGTACTGCTCTGCCAGCCTGGGCGCCTGCAGGGCACGGGGGTGGGGGGGAAGAGAGAGAGACTCAGTTCAAGTTCCTGTTCAGGTCACGACACCTTACATTTCCACCACATGCGCTTGTTTCAAGAACACCAGTGATGTCACAGAAAGGGCCCCGATGACTCTATTGACGCCACGTCACTAGTAGGGCTGTGCGGGAAAATTTTAAATGAAAAGATAGATCCAAGTATCGCAATATTTTATTCCACGATACTGTATCGATTTTTTTAACCCACGTATCGATACATATAAAAAATAAATACTATTTTTTTAAAAAAAGGTTAAACTGATCACGCGAAAAATATACAGAACAAGACAGGGATTAGATGTACAAGATGAATGATATAATTCAATCGTTGATACATTATTCATGTTTTAAACCGTTTTAAAACAATGTGTAATGCAAATTTGTTCTAATAAATTGGAATGGAAATGGTTTTCACTCAATTTGTCCGCTCAGTTATCAATATAATGTGATGTACATTTTAGACAACCAAGGTGGTACACCGCAAGTTTCAGCTCCATTTTAAAATGTTCTAGTAGATTATTGCAATGCATCGCAATATGTAGAATATTGCAATGTATTGTGATACGTATTGTGAACCAGGTTTCGTGATACGCATCGTAAACCATGTATCGTGATACGCATCGTATCGTGAGGTCCTTGCCAATACCCATCCCTAGTCTCTAGTGAGCCAAACCTATAGGAGGAATCGTGTTGGTAAACAAACCTGTGCCGTGTGCTGATGTACAGAGAATGGGGTTGGATGAACATGACACATTAGGCTAGGCTATGATAATCCATCCAGCTAGCTCCTTGCTCATGTTTTATGTTATCATCATCGTAACCTAAGTTTCAATATGATTGATCAGTACTCGAGTTAAGAAACATCATAATACGTAATTATGATGCATAGTAATTGCTGTAGGATAATGTGCATTATACTATACTTCTAATGTAAATCTATTTTACTGTTCAGTTATATGAATATTACATACAAATTGTAGACACATATCAGCTGAGTGATTATTGCTACATGATTGCACAATTGTGCCGTTTTAATCGCGTGTAGTGAACTTTATTGGACTTTGCCAAGGAGGAGGAGATTTAGTTACAATCCTTCATTACATTAGATATGTACTAGCAGTTTGTATTCCAGGTTCAAACGTAGAAAAAGCTCAATATGAACAGCTGTTTCAACACAGGGCTAAGCTACACATTCATCCAGTTCAACACACTAACAGGAAATAACGGGTGCACTTTTGAAAGAGGCATTCCCACCTCGTCGGAGTGCATTTAATAACAACCCATATACAACAGAAGCTACATGACCTGTGTAAAAGGGGAACCCTGGCTATGAGCCCACGTGGTGGGGTCATAAGGGGTCACCTTACAAGTTGACTGTAAGGTTAACCTTACAGGTTGACTGTTCGTGGGAATGTCCAGACTTTACGTAACCGTCCTGATTTTAAAATCCCCGTGGGGCTCTCCACCGCGCTCTACATACAATTGAATTTACATATCGTATTGATATGTAAAGGGAGACAAATCGTAGAGGCGGGACTGGCGAAATCCCAGTGGTTGACCAGTATTTCAGGCTACTGGCCGTTCTGACAGCCTGAGCCAGCTAGCATCAGCCATGCGCTGGTTATGCGCGTTCTGCCCTCACGCCGATTGGTAGCTAGCAAGTCTCACCTGGGTCCCTTTGCCAGCGCCGGGGGGTCCGAGCAAGATGGCCCGGATACCCTCATGCACGTCGGCCACAGCCTCTTTCAACTGGACACTGGGGGACATGTCTGTGCCTTGGAGACGGAAAAGGGAAACTTTATCGCCTTCGCAGTACTTTGCGTGTCTTCCTCCTCTGCGGAGAAAGGAAGTGCCTCCTCCTACTTTCCGCTATGAATAACTTAAAGCCCTCCCCTTTAGACGAGACAGCGTTCATTTGTATTGGTCGCCCCAGAGTTCAGTCATCCATTCTCTACGTTGATTCGCTCAACTGTGAGCAGTGCCACATCCGGATTGTTCAAGAACTAGAAAAAAGTTTATATACAATTTTTATTAAACTAAAAAAGGTAACTTGTGTGCGTGTATGTGCGTGTGTGCGCGTGCGTGTTCCCGGGCTGTGGCAGGAAAACATATTTCCTCAACCAGCAGAAAAATGGGGAAGTGTAAAAATAAGTTCAGAAAGAGACGGATTTATATTTAAAATTGTTGGCTATGTCCGATTCCTGTTTTCCTTCTGCTGCCCAGAGTTTTTACTGTGGTTACATTACAAATATGAAACTATATATATTTAAAATGGGTTATTATGATGATGACGATTATTATTATATCTTCTTTCGGTGTACTGAAAAGTACCTAAATTATTGTTGTAGTAGTAAGATATACCTTTCATTAATATGGGGGGGTGGGTTATACAAATACTATTGTAAAAAGGTTGAATACATTTTTAAAGTAGTTGAATACCTTAGTATTAAGTATTAGATAGTGAAAATGGGCCCAACACCCACAAAATGGCTTAATGATTTTTTTATTATTTTTTTTTTAAACCTCACAATCTTGTTATAGTTATCTTAATAATCTTGTTTGATGAAATTCCTTTCATGTGAACTTTTACTTTTACAACAGTAATCAGATTTGGGGGGGGGGGGGTCCATTTAATAACATGCTACAATAAAGTTTAAAAGATAATCACTTTATTGTGATACTACAATAAGCCTATTGACATGACTGGTACCATTGCAGTTTAGTTCGCCAGCTGCAAAATACATTGTGATACGGTCTTTATTACCCACAACTTTGATATATAAACCTGCAATGTGATGACTCTGCTATTACAAGGAATAAAAATAAATAAAAAAAATCCATCAACAATGTGACCAACTGTTGCATGAGACCCACTCTGTCCTTTGTAGTGTGAATAACTGACATTTTCTAGTAGTGATAAGCAGTACTTGTAAGAAATCGTTTTATTTGAAAAGAATATACACAATACCAAAAATATAGCCTAGTTAAACTCACAACCCAGAAACAAAGATAGAATGTATAAAAGCGACCAGGATGGGGCGCACACACATACACACACACAAGGGTATCCAATATGCAAAAAGCAGTTTGATTCCTTTCATGTGATACTTGTGTTGATTTCCAGACAGCCGTCAAAGTCGATTTGTCAGGTTTGTGTTCTAAACAACCCCACACAACTGCCATCCATACATAGCGAGATCAGAGTTTGACATGCGTATAATTTGAGTCATTTAGTGTTTCGCGTTCTGAATGAGATTCAAACATCACTTCTTAAAGCTCAATGCAACGCTCAAGCAAGATAACTGATCAAACGTTTATACAAGTGTGGTGGTTGGACAATGATTTGGGTTTCCACTAGTCTGTCTATATTTTCCCCAGGTACGTCTCCATGGAAACATAATTTTAGGCATTCTTGTTGCTAGCAGTTCAACAGTTGGAGAGACACTGATGTACACAGAAGGTTCGTTTGCACAACATGAATCAGTTTATTATATACAGTTAAAGGAGAGCTCGTCTTCTCGAAACACACAAATCAGTTGACGTCCGTGGAAGAAGCGGAGTTTAGAAGTGACCGTACAGTCGTGTCATCGCTTTATATAGCGGCGGCGGCAGTGTCCCGCTCAACAGTGGTAGAAAAAAAAAACTCCGCGAGTCCCAGCGGTGCCAAAGTGTCAACCCACCCCTCCGGTCCCCACTGGGTTGCACCAGTCCCGCCGGCAGCCGAGCACGTGGTCTCATGCTGCCCGGGTCAGTTCATACGTTACCACGCCGTGTCCATTCAGACGCCTACATCCCCCTCCCGCCGCTCACCAATCCGAGTCGTCTCCTTCCCCGGGGTCCGGCGTGAAGATGGGGTCCTCCTCTCTGCCTCCCTTGTCGTCCTTCTGGTGGAGGTGCAGCTCTCGGACGGTGAGGATGCGCGTGAGCATGGCCTCCAGGGTGCCGTCATCCAGCGGGGTGGAGGAGAACCACATGGGGCTGTTGGGCACACAGGAGCGCTCTGGCTGCAGGTAGAAGGTGTCGGTGCGCTGCTTCACCGACTCAGAACTAAAACCAGCAGCAGTAGAGGTGGGAGGGAGGGGGGGGGGAGAAAAGAGAGAAAGGAGAGAGAGAGGAAGGAGAGAGAGAGAGAGAGAAAAGAGAGAAAGGAGAGAGAGAGAAAAGAGAGAAAGGAGAGAGAGAGAGAGAAAAGAGAAACGAGAGAGAGAGAGAAAAGAGAGAGAATAGAGAAAGGAGAGAGAGAGAAAATAGAGAGAAGAGATAAATAAGGGAGAGATAAAAGAGAGATA
>JAOEHI010052743.1:0-16222 GCA_025447815.1 Percopsis transmontana | reverse complement strand
TGACAAATGTACTAATTGTAAGTCGCTTTGGATAAAAGCGTCTGCTAAATGCTGTAAATGTAAATGTAAATGTACATATAAATAGACTACTTAGCGCATCGTAAGGAATTCAAAGACATTTATTTACTATTTTTATGAAAATGGAATTCCTATTCCAGACATGTTTTAAGCAGCAGCAAGTTTTAACAGACACATTAGTTAACCAGGTATAATATTACATTACCTGCAATGCTGACTTCTTTACCAATATCAAGGAAAAATACTTCAATATTGCATACACTTAGTATGCAAGGCATTATAAGCAATGCTGTTGTTGTGGCCAAATTGTACTATACACACACATATTGGTATGTACTGTAGGCTATCAAATACTAAATGGAGCAAAATATGGATGGTGATGCATGATCTTATTCAATGTTCAAAACAGTACAAATGTCAAAATTTAGCTTTAGTTTTAAGCTCCAGGGTTTCCCTAGGCACATTGACTTTCTGCCACCATATTCAAGTGGTGAATGCAAAGTAGGTTGTAGAAAGGGTGATGTTTAATGATACAACTTTAGCACATTTGTGGTGTTAACTTCTGTTCAATTCGTTATCTGTTATTCATATTCACGTGGCCTCTATTGGAGTTGGAGTCTGTTTTTGTTGAGGTTCAGACCACCTGTGCAATTGTCCTTGCTTTGCGTCTTTGTCCACTGCCCCTAGAGGCGGGTTTAGATAACATAAGGGGGCAGGATAGTGTAGTGGTCGTCAGCGAGTCGACCTACATGTAAGCATCCTTGAACAAGGATGCTTACCTAACCCCTACCTGCTCCACGTAATAGAACAATGTAATTTTTTTATGGGGGCAGGATAGTCTAGTGGTCTAAGTGTTGGACTCCCAGCTGTAAGGTCATGGGTTCAAGCACCAGAGTCAGCCTACCTGTAAGCATCCTTGAGCAAGATGCCTAACCCCTATCTGCTCCATGTAATAGAACAATGTAATTGTAAGTCGCTTTGGATAAAAGTGTCTGATAAATGCTGTAACTGTAACTGTAACATAACATAACTCCTAGCTCCGAGCCCCCCTGTGAATTTGTAGCACTGTGTGTTTAGCAGTTGAGGTCAGTGGCATCGATGCATGGAATGGAGAAAAAATGAAAGCGAACAAAGAAAAATAGGCCTGCAGAGATGAGCGGCTGATCAGCGCTGACAGTTCATCATGGCAGGGTAAATGCAGCGCAGGTGGGGCAGGAGATACAAGAGGCCTGATTGGAGAGGATGGACGGACTTCTCTTCCCATCACTGCTATTTGCATGCCTCCATCTCTGGCACACACGCCCTGGAGGTGGAGAATCTGTTAGAGCCGTGGAGATTGCAATGGAGATTTCATGCTTGGTGAATTTGTATCTGTTTGTTTTGATTTAAATGTATTAGACTGTTCCTCCTGTAGCAATTCTCTCAGTTTCTAAGAGAATATAAACAATCACATTTTCAATACAATAAGTAATAAGAATCTTATGGTACTTATTATTATAATATATTATGACCCTTTGACTGATCTATTGGAGAGTTCCTCATCATCAAAGAAAGGCCAACATCAAGTAACCTGTGTGTGTGTGTGTGGCTAGGTGCTGTCTCCCCTGTCGGCCTCGGTCCTGGGGGAGAGGAGGATCAGGGTTCTGGATGACAGAGTCAGCGTGACAGAGTTGGGGGTTCAGCTGGTCTCTGGATTCTCGCTGTCCCTCCAGCTCAGCCCAGGCAGCAACAGGGCCATCATCGCCACGGCAACCACGCAGGAAGTCATCACACAGCTTAAACAGGTATCATTTCCTTTAAGGCCTCCTCACGGCATTTGAGCTTCCTTCGTAATCTTTCAACCTGTCTGAGAAAATCTCTCTCTCTCACCAATGGAAGTAAATGAGACTAAATGTCATTAAAGTCATCACTAAACTTTTGCTTCTTGGTTGGGCTATTGTCTGTAAATATTATTTGACAAAGCAACTTTAAGATAAACAAATAAGGATTTCAGGATGATCTGTGCCCCAAGCTGTATTGTCCCCTTAATGTACCTTATTGAATCGATGCTGTTGATTTTATTACATAGTGCATATACTAGAGCCCGACCTATAGTATCTGCCGATTAGGAGTGTCTCCAACAAAGAATTTACATAGTCGAATCTGATTGGTCACGCCTTGCCTGTCGATTGATCATCGAATCATGTTTTCTTTTGCTCATTGATCTATATTAATTATATGGGGGGAAAACTGGCCGACCGGGAGTGAATTTTAGTCTAGTAGGCCTACTCATGTCAAAATAGCCTACCACAGGCATATTAATGAGCCAGTCAGATAAATGGCTATCCAAACATAAAAGAGGAAATAACTCAATAATACCAACTGGATAACCCTCGTTACAGACACAAACACAAATTGAACAACGAATATGTTACAATTCAGAATTTACTCACAGAAACTGCAATCATCACATCCCCCAGCTGACCAGATTAAAAAATAACAGAAAAAAAACACAATCTGGCGAATCTTTAAACATAATCCCACAGTAATTTCACGCCGTCGATGAAAAGGATTAGACATGGGTAGACTGAATGACTAAATAAATAATTAATAATCTTGTGACGATTATAAATATAAATATTTTATAAATATCTCTTGGAGATCGCTATGTGGGCTGGTAGCATGCCTTGTAATGCTAACGCAATTTGCAGCGATACTTTCCCATATGTTTAATTAATTCCGTAGACTTTTTAGCCTTCATCAAAACTTTTACCGGCTGCTACATAATGTAAACAATGAGTTGTTCCACTATTGTTTCATAACCACATTTGGCGACGTTTCGACAGTGAGATTGGCAGACGAATCAGGCTCCTTGGATTGAATCGTCGAATAGTCTAATATTCGGGTTCACCCCTACTGCCAATATTAGCTTTCTGAACATATATCGGTATCGGCATTTAAGTCTAACTAACTCTAACTCATAACCTAGTTTGTTGTACCATACATACTGTTTTATTGTGTATTGTGTTACAATGTCATGTACTTTGTGCAACGTATGTCATGTGTGTCTAAATTTCGGAATCTGTATTCTATCGATAAACCTGATATCGGTCGGGCTCTTGCTGTAGCACTCTTGGTTAACTCACATGTTTCAAGGTCGGAAAGGAGCAACATTATATGTGTAGACCATAATGTTAATTAAATCTTCTTTGGTTCGTTGAGTCATCATTATAAGGTAAAACAGCTTTTATCTAAATTATCTTACACATTAGCGCATCCAACCACTCGTGAACATTCTTGGTGCTATAATTATCATTTCAAATGGTACAACAAGACAACTGCTTGTTCCCAGGGGGCGTTCTCCATAGTTTTCTCCTCAGAAGAGTACATTTCCATTCAACCTGCACCTGTAAAAGTTTCTACAAGCTTTGCTAATTAAAACACATTTCTACTTCCACTAGGGGTCCCTTGCTTTGTTTTCCTGACAATTTGTAAAGTCGAAGAAGTGAATCACAGTTTTGTGATGTGTCACTTTAGTCTTTGCTGTGCTGGAATAAAGCTGACTGATTCTGTTTGTTACAAATGTGCTAGCTCCCATGGGAAGCATATGCCATAACAAGTGATACACGTTGTGAGTTTTATGGGGCCTTTGAGGTCCTGCTGATACACACATACAAATATGTTTAGTCTGTGTGTGTTTGTGTGTGTGTGTGTGTGTTGTTAGGAATCCGTCATCAGCGCCTGGCTCCAGTTCAGCGACGGCTCCATGACCCCTCTGGACAACTACAACCCTGCCCATTTTATCCTCTCCGCCACGTCTTTGGATGAGCGGGTGGTGTCGGTGCAGCGCAACGCGGCGTGGAAGTGGCCCGTGATCGTCCCCAAGGGGGAAGGCCAGGGCCTGCTCGTCCAGCTGGAAATGAGCCCGTCTGAGCTGTGCCAGAAGGGGAAGCGACAGAGCGCCCTGGCTGCCGGCGTAGGGTACATACAGGTGCGCTTTGGCCAGTCTAAGGAGCCGTACGGCCGGCCTGGAGACCGGCAAACTCGGCCTCTGCCCCCCTTCTACGGCGATTCCATCTCAGACACGGAGGCCGGGATAATGAGTAGAGGGGACCCCACTGTCGGGGGCCACGTACCGATAAAGGCTAACGAGGGCCGTCTTTCTGCAGAGGGTGGAGCGGGGGTCCCCGAGCAGGGGGAACAGCCCCGGGGCCGCGGCACGGAGGAGGACCTGCTGTCGTCCAGGCGGGGCTTGACGGACCTGGAGATTGGCATGTACGCCCTGCTGGGCGTCTTCTGCCTGGCCATCATGGTGTTCCTCATCAACTGCATCTCCTACGCCTACAAGTACCGCAGCAAGCAGCTGTCCTTAGAGGCCCCGGAGGCCATGCCCCACACCCACGACTGGGTGTGGCTGGGCCAAGAGGAGGGCCTCTGCCTCCAGCGGCAGGACGAGCCAGGCGCCACCCCAGAGGAAGGCAGCCAGCTCCTCAACGGCGGGGCCCAGCGCTGCGCCCCCGGCGTCCAGGGAGGGAGGAGTGAGTCCCTCAACTCCCCCACCACCAAACGGAAGAGGGTGAAGTTCACCACCTTCTCCAGCGTCAGAGCCAGCAACGGCTGCCCCACGCTCAGCCCGCTGGCGCTGATGCAGACCAGCGAGATAAAGTGGGTGTGTCCGGACATTGAGCTCGGGGACTCGCGGGATCTCCGGAATTACATGGAGCGGCTCAACGAGAGCGCTACTAAGAACATTGCATAGGAGGACATGTGTGCGCGAGCGCGGGTGTGTATTTATAGATATTTTCAAACAAACTAAGGAGCAACTCACCTGAATGCCTTCAGAGTAAGGAGGAAGGGGCTGAAGAACTAGTGAAAAACTAGTGAAGGACACTAAGGATGGAGAAACAGGAGATGGAATAAAACACACAAAAAAAAACTACTGAAACTACTGAAGCTGCTGTTATACTGTACCTCACTATGGCAACAGGATAGCGCGTTCTGCCTCTGTTGTTTTCGTGACATTAGGTAAAACACCAGACTTTAAGGACTTGTGATTGGACAATAAAACCACAGCACACTGTATGCCACTAGGAATAACAGGTGAACTTGATGTTTGCTGATGATTGCTTTATTAAAAATGTAAGTTCCTCGTCTTTATTGAATTGCAAACTGTTTTTCTATATGTCATAAAAATTGTTAAATGTATAATTTTTTAAACCCATCCTGTTTTGATGTTGTCTCTTGCTTTTCCTGCGTTACTGTATGCGCCTCTATCACATTTAAACAACCATGTTCCTGGACAAGATTTATAAACATTTGTATATAAAATGCAGTTATGAGTATTATTTGGAGGTCCTATATGTATAGTGAAATTTTTTATGTGTTCTTGCTGTCCGGAGACCAGATCAATGCATGCTGGGAACGAGGCGAAGACGTGTATCTGATTTGGAACCTGAAATGAAAGCGTGTAGATATTGCTAATACCCCACAAGACCTATCCTTTTAATATTATTTCATTAATTTATTATTGACGGGACACTGGTATTTTGTTGTTTTGTTTTTTAAAGTGGTTATTAGGTATACAGGGATATGGGGAGAAGAATATTCTTTTTTTACTTATTGCAAATTCCTATTTCTTAATTTAATGTTTTGTGTATTTTTTTCTTCATGTAACCCGCTTTGATTCATTTGCATACCAACCATGAAAGACTTTTTGAACTTTGGATGATATGTTTGATATCAGAACTCTTAAATAAAATCAAAATGGATGACAACCATCACAGTGAACCATTCAGCCCATCAGTAGACAATCATAGAAATATAGTATATCTCAAACCTTTTATATATGTAATAAAAATTGTCATAGAATTAAATGAGCTATGACCAACCCAGTATTTGGTATCATCGATCAGTACTTTGTTTGATTAATTGAAATTGTATGATTAGAAGGTTTCAAACTGCTTGAAATGATTATTCAAAGCCATTTACAGCCAGAAGTTAAACACTGACCATTTCACTGCTCATGGTATGTGTCAATATTATCCAAGACTGTTTGTAGATTTCTGTTTTTAATTTGGCCACTGCACTGATTAAATCTGAAGGTGAATCGTCCTGCTAATATTTATTTGTCTTGTCTAGATTTTGCTTGTCTGACTTATTTATGTCAGAAAAACTGAAGTGACATCAAATACTGTAATATTCAACTTGGTTGCCCCAGTGTGTCTTCAAGGTTAAGATAGACAAATTAATAAACACTACTGCGCTCTAACCCAGCTCTACTTTCAGATATCCATCTGGTATTTGTATAAAAAATACAGGTACAGTATGTAGCTATAGAGGGTAGATTTAATTTTTAATTAACACAGAAGGGATACATCTGCTGATGATTACTGTCTTGTTACACACAACATTCTATAGCCAATGGAACAATGCATAAAAATCACAATGTACAAGGTGAAAATTTCGTTTTATAACAGTAACGTTCAGCATCCTATAATTTTCCTCAAAAGTCCACACTGTAGCTCATGAAGAATATCGTGAATTGCCCACGGTTTATTTTTAGTAAATATTTCAGTTAATCAGAATACAAAACACAAAACAAAAAACAAGTTGTAAATGACAGAGCATAACCAACTTTTAAAGCACAAAACAACTGTTATAACAGTCATTACAGAAATTATTGGATTAGCAATTGTGTGTATCATTATGGATGTAGTGTTTCAGGTTTAAGGTCGGTGGCCTAACGACAGAGGCTCAGCGCACCATAATGGTGGTAACCCTCTCAGACAATTAGCCTCTCAGGATAATAGTGCACTAGACGTGCACTTTTTCTAAAAGGGCAACCTAATTAATTATTACTAAGATGAGCTTCATTCCATAATACTGTGACATTTTCTAGAGTTTTTCAAGACAAATTATTGTACCCTTTTAAGTAGCCAGATGTCACTGATGTACTTTAATTAAAGGGTAGCCCAAATACCTCTGGATATAAAATGTTGCCAGGTTCTCGGTCATCAGCCCTTAGAAAGGGGCAGTTTTTAACAGGTCAGGTAATTGGATTTTTTGTATCAATGCTTTTAGATTGAAGTGTATTCTAATGATATATACTTAGATTAAATCTCAAGGTAATACAGTTGCATTAGTATCATTTCAAGATACACCCATGCATCAATGCAGTTTCCTGTCAATGTCTGAATGGTTAAAGACAACTCCAGGTTGTATATTTCTCCTTAAAGGAGAGTATGGTTTCTACACCAGAATATACTATCTGATAGGCTTAATGGAATCTAACATAGCAAGTATGTCAGTGAGGCTACATGTGAATGAACCAAGACCCCAGATGCGTGAAGCGAGGCTTGCTCCCTGACTGGTATGGTGGCCAACGCTGGTACTGCAGCCAAAAATCCTATTTCCCATTGATGGTCATTTAAAAACAGCGCCTCTAAAACTATTATAAACGTTCATTGAATGCCATACTCATGCAAAAACAATTACATTTAATGTTAGTGAGTTAAATATTTTAGAACAGTCACCTAGAGCCCAGGTAGGGTTGTTGTTTTGAGTGACGTCATCACAGGGCATGAGCAAAGAATGCTCCTCTGAGGTTTGGCGGGCATGAGCAACAGGCAGAGAACCCCATAGAACTCTTGGTGCTTTTACAACTGGGAACAGGCCATGGATATATTATGAGAACGATTCCCACCATGTTGGTATTACGTCCATGGTATTAGCATGTACCATAAATACGCGGATTGTTGCGGTTTGTTGTTGAGCGCGATTTGTGGCAGATGGATGTATTAAAATAACCATATTAAAAAATTGGTATAGCTCTTGTTCTGTATTTAACAAAACAAACACATTAAGTTCAGACAAGAGAATGAACTAAGTATTCAATTATGAATGTTTGACTAAATATATTTAATTAATTGTAGCGTTAAACGTAAACCCTAATGTATAAAGACAATAAAATGTCTTAACTTAACAAACACATACGCACATTCACACCAGTTCACATGGCAATTGTGCATGACAGCCGTTTGGATTTGTGTGAGTTCGTGGCCATGGTTTGTGGTGATTCATGGTGGAAGGTGATGCGCATACTCAGAAAACACTCAGACAGTCAATCAGACAGAAGTTCGGAAGTAGGGAGAAGCGTTCCGTCTGGTGCGTTTGGAGCACTTTCCCATTAAATGAATGGCCGCCAAGTGTCGTATCCAATTGTTATGATACATCCATTGAATGAACAGATGAGATTCCCATTTGAATATTGATCCGCATCCTCTTGTCTTTGGCCCGCAAAGGCCTACATTGGTCCATGCACTCTCTTGAGCTTCAGAAATGATTCCAATGGTATCTTTTATAGCTGACGTCGGGTTGTGGAGATGTTTTCAAGATTTTCAATGAAATGGGTTTCATGCTCTAAATACTATGTTTGGTTATGATGTGCAGTGTTTGTGCAAATAAATCTCTAGTGGTGAGTCGTGCTGTTCTAAAGCAAGGGCCCTTCTGCCGAATGTCCTGCAACTTCCCGTGGCACAATACTGTAGCGTCAGTGCAAAGCTCTGCCACCTTTCCCAGAGTTCCTTGTGTTCAGTGTGTGATTTGTGTTCCATATCTGTATTTGCACTTTATGTTTGCCTTGTTAGTTCCAGTGTGTTGGAATACCGTAAGTGTGTTGTTTTTACAGTACATGTGTTAGAACACTATTACACCATTACTCTCATTGAAAAACATATTCTGTCCTTATTTAATAAAACTGACGTCATCAGCACTAGTTGCTTTCGCTTGTTCTTCCAACACATTGCTTGCTACAGTAATATGGTAACACATTATTGTTAAATAGCTATTCATTTTGAATCATTAAAATATAGATTTTTTGATTAAGTAGAATTCTAACTGAAAATTAAGCTTGGTTATTATTTTTAAACCACACCCCTCTCAGAGGGTCGAAATTCTTTCAAATATCAGAAAAGCACACTACGACTGTAGGCAACTCCTGACACTCTAGTTCTATAGGTCACATTTCATGCCGACTCCAGTTAGAGCTGCCCCCCCCCACACACACACACACACCCTGTCGCCGGCCCTGCAGCTCTCCCTAAACTCATCTCCACTAGCAGCCCTTGATTCCATCCCATCTCTCCTCCTCCAGGCCATCTAGGGCTGTTCTGTATGCTTGTCCATCGGTCCATCACAGACTCAGCTTCATACTAGCTGCCCTCCATTCGTTTAGGCTGAATATCCACTCACACACGGAATTGGCGTGGGTGGAGATGGCCTTCCATTAATTTGAACAAGAGGAATGCTGATGGATAGCAAGCGTAGCAGAAGCATATGGTCTGCTCTCTTTAATGCAGATTTCAAGTGTCACTATAGGTCATTGACTGAGGAAAGAGTGGATTTTTACCATCTCGTCCTCCTTGTTGTGTCGTTACCATTTGTTCCTAATAACAAATTAAACTGGATCTTCCCATTTAATATGAGAAGTTTGTGAGGGGAAAAGTAGCAAAGACTGAGAACATTGAGCGTGGGTGAAGATTTGTGTCATACTGTGTTTCTAGCTATAATTTGTTATTTGTTATTTGTTAATTATAACAAAAATATTTTAACAAAATGGACCCTTAACCCACTATAGTTTAAAAAAAAGCACTCCTTTATTTGGAAAACTCTTCATGGGCACCTAGCAAACTACAAAGGTAGGCTACAATATTTTGGAGGGTAGGCTACAAACATATTTTCAATAACTACGGTACTGCTGTCACTGAACATCATTGCAAACCAAATGCACAGTCTGCCAACAAATACGTACTGGGCACATCATTAACGTACTGAGGGAGTGACGGTACTCGGCTTCGCAATTTCTTTTTTTGCCGTCTCCCGTGACACACATGGCATCCATTTAGCACACCGATGCCTCTGTCTGCGTCTTTGTTCGCCACCTCACGCTCAAGCCTTGTCAAGAACAATGAGCTGCTCTCGAACACACCAAGCCCTCTGCGAGGCACCTATGCCTTCTCTCTGGCAACACCGCAATGACACCTGCCCACAGTGCTAAGGATGGGGCTGTGCTTCCGTCCAACAACAGGCTGTCGTGCAGCGCGCCCACACCGCGGCTTTCAAAGGTGATGTTTCAAGGTTTGCACTCTCGACCGCATCTGTTATGTGACAGAATGCGAGAAGACAGATCTTTTGTCAAACAGTGACCGGTGGAGGGAAGGCGTCTCTAGCAGGCAGGCTGGGTTGTGTCCCCTTCAGATGCCTATTATTATTGATCCGGTGGCTTTTATGTTGAATGAATAAATGTTGACATCATACATTAGCCGTGTGTTGGGCTTTTGCAACTGTGTGTGTGTGTGTGCGTGGCGCATGTGTGTTTCTGTGTGAACACAAATCCATTTGTTGCGAATCATATATACAGTTTCCCATGTTCTGTAATTTTGATCCATATTGCATTTCACTCAATGATACGTTTGATTTTGGAAGACACTAGAATGTGATTCGGCACTCCAAAGTTAGTATTGGCAAGCATTTTGCAAAGTATGTGTGTGTGTGTAAGAGAGAGACAGAGCAAGAGGGAGATTTTCCTTGCCAAAGTGTTTCCATTAGTATACTGCGGGCTTTCCTGTCGGTGGAGGAGTGTAGAAAATGGAAAGGAACAGTTATTTAGTGTGAGTGTGTGCGTGCCCATATGTGATTTATGGGTTAGACTCAAGCAATTAAAGCAGTACTGACTGGGCAATTATTTCCCTTTTCCTCCTGACATTGACACGGTTGCGTCCAGATTAAGCAGACAGTCGGTGAAGTGGCCTTTAAAAGAGGCCAACAGGACCAAACAGCCCTATACAACACAGCCAGATAGATCATGCGCATCGCAAAATGGGTGCTGAGCTGTGCTTGAGGGAGCACTGAGGAAACAATGAGGAGTTCATTAGAGAAAATGAGTCATGCATTTTTAGATGCATGCAGATGATCGCTGAAATCCCACTGGTGATAGCCTTATTGAGATTCTAATTGAGACAGTGCTTCAGCCATTATGGCAGACCCTACCACACACACATATGCAGTACCCCATCCTGTTGCCTCTGAAATGGTTGTATTTTTTTTTCCTGAGCTGCATCTCTGATGGTATTTTTGTATTTAGGCCTGTGTTCTCCACCGTCCTAGGGGGAATATGCACCCTGGGCCCTAGAAGTGGTAATGATGGCTTGCTTTGCCATTTTCTTTGTTCTGGGGTTCAACGGCACATTGGCAGAGAGCAGGCTGACTATTACTGTTAAAAGTATTTTCAAGTTTAGAAGAAAGTTTTCACTGAGAGTGTGAGTGAACTAAAATAGGAGTAACTGGTTTTGTATGTGGTCACTAGTGGGGTTTCCATCTACCTGGTGTTAATGCAAATTTTGAATTCCTGCAAAAGTAGACCTGAAACGGCAAAAATGTAATTGTTGTGCACTAAAGGCATTGACAAACCACAATAGATAGCCCTTTATTCTACAGTATGTGCTCTTACCTTTACTGCAAAACTGCTATAATAGTGTTTTTTCCCAATCCATTCTGCTATAAACTGCTATAATAGTGTTTTTACCCAATCCATTCAATATTCATAGCTGCCAAGAAGGATATGCGTGATGGTTTATAATCTTATGTTTTCATCGTGCTCTTTTTCTACGAGTTTCATTTAACGTTTTTGGATCTTTCAACATTCTTTGTCACGTTATTAGAGCTTCCACTACACACTTGTAGGTGATCGCAAACATTGTTAAAAAGTCCTGGTATAGCCGTGTCTGAATACATAGGACATACCGAGGTTCCATAAGCCAGCGAAAGCCTACGTTCTCTACCACCGAAATTGGCTGGTCCTCTAAAGAATTATTTTCTTCGGCATGGTATTTTCCTTGTATTATTGCTGTATCGACTAAAGTTCTCTCATCTTTTCAAGGTACTCGCCAGTGAAAGCTGTGTCGGTGCGTTCTTCGTCTGAGTAAGCTTCGCTTTGCAGGTAGCTGTTGGGCTGTTTTCAGTATCCAATTTAAAGAATTTCCACACGGCTGACATCACGATTTTGTAGTTTCAAGCTATGCTACTCAGACCTACTCTAGCGTGTGATGGAACGTTATAATCTGCACAACTGACGGAATTTTACAAACACGTAAATAGAATGGGCTTTGGATCGGACCATGGTTGCCGATATCGATCACATAAAAAATGCCTGGATCCTCCGATACAGACATTTAATATTGGATCAGGACATCCCTAATGGAAACACGCATCAATTCAAATGTTCTTTTGTCAATATATTTTGATTTTTTTTACAAAAAGGAATGCATAATTTGCTCATTATTTTTTTATACAATACATTGCATTAGACACATGTTCCTCTATAAACGCTAAGCTATTAAACAAGAAAGCTATTAAGACAACAGGGACAACATGACTTCCTGTGGAATGGCTTTGCAAAGTAATATACCTTTTCTATAACATATGTGAGCAGTTTGGTCTTAAATAAATGCATTCAAGCTGTCAAAAAGCCGAATGTAAATGGCCATATGCAAATCATTCGCTGAATGTTTTTTTTTTCCATCTACCAGCGAGCTATTTATACGGTATACCCTAGAGATCATTGATCGTTATATTTGCAGCGATGTGCAGCCTTTTTAGTAGAAGTGCGTCTACTTAAAAAATGTAAAAAATGACCCAAAATACAGTAGCAGAACAAAGTGAGGCTTAGACCACTATTCAACCTCCTCTACAGACCTTTCTCACAGTGACCCTGAAGTGCTCCCGACGAGGGCTTCCTAGACAAACAGAGAAACTCTTAATTCACACAACTTTTACGTTATTTGGCTGTGGGTTTGAAGTTATGCAAAAATAGACTAAAAAAGACTAAACAAGTAGTGTGTGCACACGCCCACACCTGAGAATAAGTCTAACAATTAACTCTACACACCTGTGTGGGATCCAACAATTCATTTAGACAGGACAGGAAGAAAGTGTAGCCCTCTTCGGTGGCACTTCTGGGTCACTGTGAAAAAGGTCTATTACCGCCCTCCTCTCAGGCAGTATAGCTTTCAAATATTGTATTGTACATCAACTTTTCTCATTTATTATACCTGCTGAACATACATATAGGAATGATTTACACTTCTGTCCTCGTTTGTGTCTTGTTTGGGGAAGTAACCTCTTTGAATGTGCATGTGGCACCTATTCACGTCAAAGATAGGCCTAAATAGAAGTTGACTTAAAACAAGAATACAACACATTTTGGCCATAACCGATTAAAACATTGATCAAATCTATCAGAGAATGAGACCTTGTTAAAGCCTCTAAATAATTCTGGAAAACAATGCTTCTTTCATGTTTTATTAGGCGGGACAAATGCATGTTTTCTAACAGCAGGGGGGAGTTTATATATTATTTATCATACTGCTAGGCTACTACAATACCATTTATGTAAAATTATGAAACCTTATTAAAATAATACATTGGAAGCCAGTTTTGTTTGATATTGTAAGGAAAAATATTCTGTTGGAAAAGTGACACGTAGTTTATTGAATTTGTTTTGAATCAATAACACTGAATATTCAAACGGACACAACTAGCCTATAAAATCATGGCAGACAAGTATTTCTTCAAAATAATGATCGCCAATAACACAAACAAAGTTCCTATTAGAAGAACAAAAAGCACTGACATGGTCAAATAAACTTTTGTAAAATTGAGTTTCTGTCCCTTGCTACTGATTTAAAGGGGAAGGAATGCTACCGTACCCTCCACATTTTGGTGTCTTTTGCATTAATCAAGGCCATATCTTGCTTGCCGTATGGTGGTTCTAGCTCTATTGATCTCGGAGATATATGAATACTGAAAAAATGCAAAGAAAAACAATAAACAGTTACTTTCGTACTGCCTCTTGCCCCCATAGCCTACTGGCACACATTCCTATGGCTAAAATCCAGCAAACTTACATTATGAACAGCTGAACATAAATAAGCAAGTAAAAAATAGCCTGATGAATATATTGTCTGAATCTGTCTTGCTAGTGTAACAGACAACACACCTGTGCTTGAACTCGATGCATCCACTGATCCACATATATGCGGATCAACGAAAGAGCCGGTAAATCCTGTGTGCTCCTCTTGACTGGCTGTCTCATTGACGTTGACAAGCGGCGCTCCACTGTGCCTAATAGCACAGAAAAGTCCATTACTGCAGGGACATTTTGGTCATACCAGATTATTGGAGGGGACTTGTCTCTCTCAATGTCTATCTGTGGTCCCCCTCCCCCACCCTGGATCCGATGATTCTGTCAGGAGAGAGAGCGAGCCCCGGGACTGTCGGGCGTAATTTCCCTTCATCTCAGAGCGGCGATTTATCAAATTACAGTCTGTAATTCTGTATCTGAAGGCTGACAGGGAAGATTACCAGCATGACCGAAAGGAAGAGAGGCTTGTTTCAGCCAAGCACTGTGTCTCAGCCTCCAACCAATGGGTCCCTACCTGTCTATAAGGCCTAAACTCCTTTCTCATTTTCTCTCTCTCTTTTTCTTTCTTTCGCTCGCGAGTTGGATACAAATGGGAAGAGAGTAAAAGCATTGGTGTGTGTGTTGCAGGCCTCGGCGCGTGGAATGCGTGTTTTGCCGAGGTGAGATGTAGTGTCGGAGAGGGTCTGGCAGCTCCATTATCTGGGGGGTGTCATCCTGTCTGCATATGCTGGCTCCTCTCTTTAGCCATGTTCTCCCATTCAAACATGTATTTGCTGCCCTGACACTGCCTGTCAAATTCTTTCTACCTCTCTGTCGGTGAGCCCAGAATGTATACAGTATCCACTACTTTTCCGCTACTTCTGGCGCCTATGCTATTTTCATCCTCACCGAACCTGAATTACATTTTGATTTGGAGCTCTCATCAGACAGATGAGGGCTAGAAAGTTACACTCTGTTTACATGATTGTGTGTTATTCAAACTACTACAGTGAAAACCAGAACTATCACTGCTGCTTTAATCAGGTTTATTCTGTAGACCCCGGTTTTAAGTGTGAGTATAGGTCCTTGCTGTGTCGGTTTTTAATATCATGCTATGACCAGATGAACTTGCCTTTTATCTGAGCTCTAGCTAACTTTGCAGTTAAACTATAAAAAAAAGGATTGTTTCAACTTAAATCCACATGGATATCCAAGCTGAATATAACGTAGGCTAGTTAAGGACACATGCTAACTTAAACGAGTAAAGTAAAAACAACAAAACTGTTCTGAGTAAAGGTTTCCATTTCAATCTGAGAGTCAGCTCTACCATGCGGAAGTGTTTCTGGCAAAACGCCCTTAACACGCCTGTGCAGGGTCTTAGCACTCAGATGGATGAGCAAGGAAGGACAGGCTGCCGCTAATGTGAACAATACTTAATGTGGACTTAGTGGAGCACATGGCTTGCTCTGGTAAAAGCATAAAATATGGAGATAAGTCGGGGTGCCATTTTGCGAGGTGCAGTGGGGAAAGCGACACTGGAGAAATGTCATTTTACTAAAATAGCTAATGAGTGCAAGTAACTCAGGAGGGAAACAATCCAGAGTCTAACTTGCTGAATGCACCAGTCAAGGGCCATGGTGGAGCTCACACAGTCCAATTTGCAATTAGAGATATTTAACACCTTTTTCATGAAGCTATAGGGTCCTGCAGCAGACTGAATAGTTCTGTATAGTCAAACTGGAAAAGGTCAGAGTCAATTTCCCTGGCATTAACTCCAGGGTCCAAGGGTGCAAAGAAATGTATTATTAAACCACATTGAGGTTGAAGGGAAAAAATGCCTTCCACATAGTCTTGGCTGATATACTGTAGATACATTGCGCTTTATGTACTGAATAACTAGCTGTGCGTGTTCCCTATATAAAAGTACCCCTGAGGTAGAGGCACAGTCTGTCATCATTAAATAAATTAAAAAAAATAAACAAAAAAAAAATATATATCCTTAAATGACAGAGCTGGAATCTTTGTGCATAAGCGTCAGATTCGCCAGGACAGCTGTGCGCTTTTAAACCCGAGGATTTCAACTGCAAGCTCCCAGATCCACAGATTAATCTATCCCTCTCTCTCTCTCTCTCTCTCTCTCTCACTCTCTGCTCTCCCCTCTCTCTCTCTCTCTCTCTCCCCTCTCTCCCCTCTCTCTCTCTCTCTCTCTCTCTCTCTCCCCTCTCTCCCTCTCTCTCTCTCTCCCCTCTCTCTCTCTCGCTGCTCTTC
>JAOEHI010052742.1:0-16222 GCA_025447815.1 Percopsis transmontana | reverse complement strand
CTTACCATGTCTACTTCTGAGATGCTATCCAAGCTCTCTACCTGTACATCCACCCCAACTGGTACAGCTGGGCCTGCACATTCAAATCAATAAACTACATTAGAATAGAGGCTACAGGGGTGTAATTATTGAGGAAGAAAATACAGTTTCTCATGTATATTTGTCAAAAGAACATTCTCGAAATGACAGACATCCATACATATTTCAAGTTAATAACAGCCTTTCTGTTCAGAAACAGAAAGGCTGTCAGTTCTGCCACCTAAATCACCCAAAAAAAATCTCTTTATGTTCAAAACAGTTAATTAAAAGGCATGCGACTGTAGGGGGAGCTGTAGAGAACAGTGTGAGCCTAGTAACTCTCTAGTGAGAGGGGTAGAGATGAGTGCAAGCCTGGGAGGTCTGTAAGAGGGAGTGGTAGTCAGGAGAGTGAACCAATCAGCACTCAGGAGTTTGAACAACTCCTGAAACCAGCTTTATTATATACATATACAGTATATGTAAAGTTAGTTTCAACCAAGTGCAATTCTAGACACAAATTCAGACTTTGGCAAGAAATCAAAATTTTAAAAGTATTTTTTAATAGAATTGCCAATTTTCACAGCTCCAAGGCAAGTACTGTTTATATCAACTGCATCTTGTACTCAGATATTTGATGCCCCCACCCCAAATAACAAGATGAGCTGTCCAGCTAATCCATAACTAATATTCAAAATCATTATGAGAGGCAGCGTTAAATGGAACACAATATTCTCCAATTTTTACGGTTTGCATTATTCATCTTATTCAGAGGATAAACTGCTTCGGATTAAACAAGGTAGTATTTAACCATCGATACCAAAATAAATTCACACACCCCTTTTTTAAAATGTGCGTATCAGACCTGTTTCCGGCTGTGCAGTGGCAGTCGTGCCAGGCTTACATAACTGGTCGTAAAGCTGTTACCTGGAAGCAGGGATATTCACTCATGCCCAGAACCAGCTTTCAGCTGTGTTCTCTCCCTTCACTTACTCAAACCATATGCCACCTACCAGACATCAGACATCAGACAGAGAAGGCCATCGCCAATAGTGATGTGGCACATCTGCGGGCATAACATTAAGTGCCTACCCGGAGAAAGTCACAGAGAATGAAAAGTCTGTATTTCTCTTTTAGCCATGTTTACATGTGAACGCTCTCACTCTGCTGGGTGCACAGGAGGTCACTCTGAGTATGGCGTTAAATCGGAGGTCGAATATGTATGTATGTACGTTGATGTAAGTTAATTACATATAATATTGACACATCACATATATATCAGTTTCAGTGTATATTTTGGCTATAATACTGAGGTAAATCATTGAAAACTTGTATAATGCATCTAGCAGGTGGATTAGGTAATTTATCAGATGCTTTTATCTAAAGCGACTTACAATTACATGGTGCTATTACATGGAGCAGGTAGGAGTTAGGCATCTTGCTCAAGGATGCTTACAGGTAGGCCACCTCTGGGGCTCAAACCCACAACCTTCCAGGTAGGTGTCTAACACCTAAACCACTTGACTATTCTGTACCCTCCTGGATAATAGGTAGTTTAGGTGAGGTGCCTGCAGGCATAAACACATGATATGATATACATATGATAACCATATACAGTATGAGGGATGGACATTTTTTTGTTTTTTTCTATATACAGTACATTCAAAAAAAGATATATTGTAGATTATCATTATCAGATGACATCACGTCTTATCCCCAAATATAGAAAAATATAGTATCGGTCAGGCTCTACCCACAACTGACATATCACCCCTGAAACAGTGCAGAAATAAACAACTAGGGCATACTGTAGTTTAGAAACTGGGAGGAGTTAGGTTGTGGATTGGAGAAATCATATAATTTACAATGACAAGCTTTGGGGTGTCTGTGTGAAATTCAAATAAATTTCATACAAACATATTAACTATTTTAAATCTGGCCATGGTCTAATGCAGGGGTGTCAAACTCACTGAAGGGGCCATCTTAAAGAAAATCACAACAAATTTACGGGCCAGTTAAGGCCTGTATATATTTTTAATTATTTTGCAAAAACCCCCACTGTTGACCAAAAATGGCCATTGTTTGATCATCCACTTTGTTGCTTGATCGCTGGATTAAAAATGAAACTATACTGTATAGTAATGCCTTCCTGAATTAAGTTGCTGTTTTTTGTGAAGGATCAATGTGATGTGAAACCGTTAACTTGTCAGTTGTGGTGTATGCTGAATATTGTAGTGCAGCACTTGTTGGCAATATAGGGCCAGTATTAATAGAAAACCAAAATCCTCTTGCGGGCCGGAAAAAATTGTGCCGTGGGCCTGATCTGGCCCATGGGCCTTGTGTTTGACACATATGGTCTAAAGCCAGCAGCTAATTAAGATTTGCTATGAGCCAGAGTTAAATATGTACAAAATCTCTCTCCCTTTTCACAATGTGGGATGCATGGTGTGGGTGCAAGGTGGCCACAGTTTTCGGAATCGGACCTGTGTAGAACTCTGGCCCTGGGAACACACAATTGTAATCATTCATTGAAAATATTTTACTGTATAAAAACCATTGCTCTAATCAATATCGTTTTAGAGAGGTCACACCATGTAATCGCAACACATTTCTCCCCAAAGTTTGGTACAAATCCAGAACGAAGTCTCTGCAATATTGCCCTTGACATACAGCCGGACAATCGCATAAGAAGGGACATGGCCAATGTGACAATTTAATAATTGCCCAAGCAATGGAAGTTGTCTTATGCAACTATGGAGTGAAATGTTTTAATATTTGTGACCAAACTCAGCACAAACTCTGCTTGGCCGTGTTCTCAATATCTTGTTAATGGCAGTCAACAGGACTATCACAGCATACAGTACTGTACTTAAGAGGTTTGTGTGCATACACACACAAATGGTGTTTCCAGGGGTCATTAAGAAGGGAAGGGTTTTTATTTCAGGGGAAAAAACAGGGAAAAAGGATTTCAGATCTTAATCCCTAAATTAAATGCTTTATGGAACAGATTGGGTATATGGGTGGGTTCATTTGCTGTCCACACCATTGACAACCAGAGCAGACTGTTAGAAAACCTGGTCAGTTTGAGAGAAACAGGGATGTGATGTATGCTCTTCTGACAGAAGATTTTCTTTGCTATTTACAGCATACACTATTAGCATGATTCTAGCGCCTAGCGTCATTCTATGTGACTGATTATCATCGAGGACTACTGTAAGTGTGTCAATATAATGCTTAACAATGTTATTCTGGACAACCCAAGTAGTCTTTAGTGATAAGCTACTTTAACTTTAGTGTAGGCAGTTAAATTGGGGTCTATTGAGAGAGAATGTATTTGCCTGTGTTTTTTACAGAACGACATAAAGGGAAGACAGCATTGCAATAAAAAATGAAATGAAATGCAGCAAAAAGATCAATGAAATACACCGCAAAAATATCACAACAATGCACTACAAATAACCTGCAAAACATGAATCCTAACTGCATCACGGTTCTGCATCATTGAGAATACCATGGAATGTTAACTGCTTCATTTACAATCTCTTAGTCTTCAAAACGGAATAGCATCAAAGAGAAAGCAAGACCACATAATCCATATGCATTCCAAGTGACCCAAACATGAATTACCTGTTTATGGGATACTGTTGTGTACATTAGCATACTAAATCCAAGTCACAATTTAGTCTTGTCATTTCCTCTGACATTTTGTTTGATTTTGATAGACAAGCATTTCTTTCATTTCTTAATGTAATATCTATAAGTAACATTGGGTAACATGACAACAATGAGGGTATTTTTTCAAGGTGGATTATTCAGGCCTATTAACGTATTTCAAAGTGTTGAATAAAATCTCCTCAGTTGTCAGTTACGGCCTCACTTAGCCTAAAAGCTTTTTGAAAAAAAAAGGCAATCCGTGCATCTCAGATTTGAATAGTATTAGCGTGAACTACTGACATATTAATTTGCTCAAGTCCTTTTGAGTGAAGGATTGCACTGTGATCATGGAGTGTCTGAAGATGTGTAAAGAGTCGAGCTAAAACCCTGCATCCATTTCACAGAAGATGCATGCTACAGTATACTACCACTGTCTGGCTTTGTAAATGTAAGTCTATTATTTATTTGTTAGGCCAATAGACAACAGAAAGAACTAGATCTAGTTGAATTAAGTTCCAAATCAACAGCCTTCCTCTTTAATGCAAAAATGATTATAAGGTATTTCCACACCTTCAGATGGTTCTTAAATCTCAGATGAGCAGCGAGGATTTCAGACAAGCCTGTTTCCAGAAATAGGTGAAAGTCAAAAATTGGAAATGAAAGTTGTGACAGATATTCAGCTACAGCTGTAGTTGATACTGTTGTGTATGCAACTCTAAGACGCACACTGCAGTTTCTTTACAAAACTGGATGTTCTTTGGGATGAGGAAGCTTTGTTCTCAGAACATTTGGACAACAAAATGCTCTACGGACAGGATTTGTGCAATTTTCTACACTCCTACCCCCCACCCCCCAAACCCGAGTGCCATTGGCAAAGACAGTGTCACAGTCCATATTATTTCCCCAGCAAACAGAAAGCTTGCGTGTAAGAGGCTTCCATTAGTACACAAACAGTGTGTTCGCTCCTTTTGAAGTCAAACGGAAGAACTGCCACTGCTGCAAACACTGTACAGTATCTGCATCAGAATGAATGTAGACAGTCTCAGAGGCAGCAGGGTGCCTAGCCTACACAAGCTGGTATCCCATAATGTTGGGGGAAGATAAACCCATTCTGCAGAGCAGAGCCCCTGGTGCCGGAAAACAAAGCTACGCGTTTCTCTGACAAACTAGACACAAAAAGATTCTACTGTATCTTTGTCTGTAGTGTAGCTGCAGCTTTAGTTTAAACTTCCACACAAAGCATGACATTCGTTGGGTTATTAAACTCCTTTTATGTGACAAGATTCTGCTCAACCAAATGGATTATTTTGTGTTAAAACCCCAGCAATGTTGTCATTCAAGGCATTACACAAGAATGTCTACTAAGGACAAAGAAAGATGTTGCTTTGACCGGATGCTTTATTATTCAAGGTCCCTGCAGCATACTATTGGCTAACTAATGGTGAACATGGAATTGTCTCTTGTGTATTTTCATCCTATTTTTTTTATTGTACCAGAACGTTCAGTTAAAGGAACAACGGCAATAAGCAATATCACAACTTGAAGGAACAACAATAATGAGCAATATCACAACATAATTAGCAAGGTTTTGCGCAGGCAACCAAGCACTAAACGTAGATGAACTGCTGGGTTAGGTGGCCCTTACCTCCAAAAGCTGGTCTCATGGTGAAATCATGGTCATCTATGCGCAGCAGGTGTTCTGTCTTCACCTTGCGTGTCTTTGTTCCATCCACCACTTTTTTGGTTAGAGGGCTGGCAACAAGCAAGCCAACAGAATGGGATCTATTCAGTAAAGGATGGATCCATTTACTGTATGTCAGTGGCCTTTAATTGTTTTTTAGGCAGACTTTAAGGTTGTATGGAATAAATGCAGGCTACAGTAAGGTATTCTTTGATGAATTTTGTATGCAGGATATTATGTTTTAGAAAGAACAATTAAAGAGCAAAAATAGTTAAGATAACTACATTGCAGCTCAAAACAATACTTTGTCACTTTTTAGATGACATGATAGCATACAGTAGCCCAGTGGCTATTTAACGAGGGCTAACTGTTTGCCATGAGATAAAGAATTTTATTTAATGTGGAGGAATATTAACATTACAAGCGTTCCGATCTTAAGGTGTCCAGCTAGACTAGTAAGTTTGCTAACCCCAGGCTCCTATCAACACAGATGTCACGAAAGCCTCGAATAACAGACTACGAACCTATCCGCTAAACGATGTTTGCAAATTAGAAAGACTTTCACTCTAGTCAAATATATCAATCAAAATTACGATTTTTATTAAAATGGCATTTGAAGAAAACATAAGAAACTGTCTTCAGTACTTACGAGCCTTGTTTACGTGAATCTACGGGGGCAGACCACCGCTTTTTCCTACTTTTGTGTTTTCGGCACTCCCCGATGAGAATCAAACAAAAAAGTAAAAGCATACATTTCGTATAATGTGTCATTATGGACGCACACTTAAACGTCCAATGAGGAGAGCACTAATACTTTTAATCCATGTTCGCATCGATGTGTGCATCCTAGCGTCTTCTTGTCAGACGCAGAGAAATTGAGATACAAAGCCTTCTACTGAACAAGAGTGGCGTTTGCTCACAGAAATCAGCTGATAACTCTGTTAAATGCTGCGCTCTGATTGGTCCTACGGGTCTATGAGCTTTTAACCTAGGGTTGCGCGCAGCTTCAGGACCATATTGAACACCACGGGACATCCTGGCTTTAAGGACTGTCCACCAAAATGGCATTTCTGTTCATTCATATACAAATAATGTTAAGTAATCCTTGTTTAGCTATAGACTCTGTGAACAAGGCTATTCAAATGTTAAACGTTTATCGAGCATACTCATTATAATTAATTTAATTAAAATTATAATCTGATAATGTTTTACGTCAGCAAACGGTTATGTGCCTAAATTTAAGGTTGAGAGTGGAGCTTGCTTTGGTGTGCATGGATTGGCCAATGGGGTGATGTGGTGAATAGTCAGTTCCTGTACAGCTCATATATTTCTGGGGCTGTAGTCTGTATCCAAACACAATGGCGGGACAACTTCGGCTGAAAGTAGTTCCTTTTCAAATGAAGAATTTCTGCTTCTGCTCTGGGAGTATACAGTTTACACTACATATGGAAAACACTGCCCAATAGGGGAGGATTTAAAGTAAAATTGCATTTTGTTAGTGGATGTTATACACCACTACAAATTTAAACACACAACATGCTATTATTGGGATAACATAAAATCATAAAAACATCTCAAGGTCTTAAAGAAATTACATCAGAAATCTTTTTTTTTTTTTTTTTTACCTCAAGAGAGATCAGATTTTTTTTTTTTACTTTATTTTTACTTTACTTTATTTTTGTTGCATTGATTGCACAGGCAGAATCCCGTTTATTTTGTAATTTATTTTTGTTTATATCCCATTATACAGGCTTTGGGCACAAAAACCACAAGAAAGCTAAATAAGACCTTCAGAAATTGTAAATGTTTGGATTCATTACTGGCAAATCATCTGGCAACCATCTCTTAGCTGTTACTGCATAGCTTGATTGCTCGAAGGTGTACAATGAAGAGTGTAAATTGCTTTCTAGCTCCTATTGAGCAGACCTGTCAAGAGTTTATTTTGTGAAAATGATATGGAGTTGCATGGCATTGTGTTATTTTCGAATATTATTATTATTATTTAAAGCCCCTATATGGACACCGTTTGACTTTGCAATATAGTGATACATTTTTTTGAAAGTAGGCTACTGTCACAAAAAAATTGGTAACAAAAGTACTGTAGTAAAAAAAAAAAAACAGGTGATATTATCTTAGCTCATCAATGAAAGCAAATGTAATATGGTTTTGCATTGTGCTGTATATGTGGTTACTCTGACATGGAAAAGCAGAAAATCGCATAGTAAAAGCAGGGATCCAGTGATTAGGACTGCAACTAATGACTAGTGATTTTTCCTCTCACTTACTGTATACAATGAAAAATAAGGAATAAGGAAAATGAGGCTCAATAACAAAATAAATGACTTGTCAATGTGTTGTCAGTTTTTTGCTGTGTGAATAAATCAAAGTAGCGTATACAAAAATAATATTACAAATAAAAGAAAAAACGATACTCTTTCTGTTAGGATCGCAAGCAGGTAAAACTGAACTAATGTATACAGTAGCAACCCAATAAATTATATTTTGAACAAAGCTTAAATTCAATATTGCACTTCACAAAAGAAATATCTGTTTGGCCAGAGCTCTTTTGAAGGCATGGGAAAAGCTATATTCTTTATTTTTTTTCTATTGTGAATAAGCCCTTGGATCGTAGCACTGCTTTGTCTATAACCAGTCTCGAGGACATAACCTCTCACAAAATCATATAGGATCATTCCTTTTGAAGAATCCGAAGGAAAATACACTGTGACCCAAGCCATGAAAGATAAATGAGATAATACGCACAATGTCACCCAACCAACAACCAATAACCAAGGGTTATGCCACAGTTAGTACAATTAAATCATTCTGAGACTATAAACTCTCTATAGTTTCCTTATTCTTCATTTGTTTACATGTTCTAATACAGTCTTTGTTAAATAAGAAAAGCAAGCGGCAGTTGTAGGACAGACAGCAGTTCCTAAAGTTGAAAAGGACAAAGACACACAGTATCGCGTGCATGCACACGCACAGACAAAATAATGCTGCTCCTTGCTTTAAAATGTATTAAAAAAAATTCACCACAATAAAAAGACACCCCCCGTGGAGTCGTGGTAAGTCGAGTGCCTCCTCCACAGGAATGAAAGTAACCCCCACATCGTAAACTAACCCTCCATACAGGAGAGGGGGGGGGGGCAGGTGAGAATGTCAAAAATGTACCGCCAACCTGCCTGGCAGACTAGAAGCTGAGACCAGCTCTGGGTGTAGACAAAGCCGTTCTTAGTTGGGAGAAGGATTGGCTGACTTTCGCAGGGGGGATGGGGGGGGGTGGATGGTCACAGCTCGTAGTCAAACTTGTACTCGTTGGCGAGGTAGATCCTGCGAAATATCAGGGCTGCGAGGGCGAGGGCGAGCACGGCGATGAGCACGGTGGAGCCCGCCCGGCTGGTGTCCTGAGGCTGGTGCGGGGCCGCCCCGAAGGTCGGGAAAATGGGCCTGCTGGCGGGTTCCCTGGCTTCCCGCTGGCGCTGTTGGGCGCGCCGTTGTCGAGGGCTCAGGGAGCGCCCGCTGCCGGCGGTCGGCGGGAGCGAGGCTTCGGTTTCTGCGTCCGCGGATGCCTCTGGCGCCTGTGGAGACAACACAGTAATGTTGACACAAACACAAACGGTCTGGCAAAGAGTTGTTTTATGCAAATAGATGTGAACATGAAAACATTCAGACTAAACACGCAGAAGATTTGAAGCATATGTTATGTTGAGAGCTTCGGTTTCCTTGGGCATAATTCATGCTGTTCCTGCCATATTAATGACAGTGTTTTTGATTTTAAGCTTAAGAAATAAAATGTTATGACTGTTCTGAGGACATTTCAAAAAGGGACAGGGATGCGTGCGTAATTGTTTTGGGGGGGGTGGTGTGTGACTAACCAGTGAGCAATACTGTTGAGCTCGGCTCTTACGGTGAAAGCATGAACTCTGGCCAACTCTGGGGCTGGAGGGGATCGTGTCAAGTCAAGACACACTAGGCAGAGAGTGTGTGATGCAATACGCGATAAAGCAGCGTTCCCTCCACATCCCTCTGTAAACCTCTGCCGGGTGACGTCAGCGTTCTCTTCCGGAACCCGTTTTGAAATCTCTTACTTGTGACTTCAATACCAGATGGCATCCCCCCCTCCCCTTCCCGGTTTGGACGTTGCCCTCCTCACTTTAACCAAATTCAGGAGGGCTCAGCTCTAATCTGAGCTGACCCTCCTCTCCGTTGCATCGCGGTGGGTAGCAGCTGGCGCAGAAATCAATCCTCTTAGGCAACCGCTGTCGCCCGTATGATCTAACCCTCTGAAAATAACCTGCGGTGAAACGCGGCCATCCGGTGATGACATCGCATCAAACTGATCTCAAGTGAGAGAGCTCATGACTGGCTGCTTTATTTCACAGGCGATGAAACTGGCACGGTACGGGGCTGCTGCTGTGAAGTCGCCGAGACATGGCTTGCGGCTGATGTTTTTTCCTCTTGAAACAGGAAGTTGAGGACATGTCGACGGGGATTGACCTGTTTCTACTGTAGCCAATAGCGTTCAAGATGCGTTACACACACACACACATACCCCACCCCCGCCAGATCTAAAGATAATTTTACTGGACGCAAAAATATAAATACAACCCCGACTGCAGGATGAGTGTCAATCCGCTAACTGAACTAAAAACACCTATGTACTAGTGATCTTAAGAGTCAATTTCTTCCATTACCATTACAAATGTGTTAGCAGGTAATTGCCTGGGTAATTATTGCACTAAAAAAATCCACTGCTCATTCCACTGCACTGCACTTACTGTATCAAGAAACATTCATGTGGACTACTGGAAAGAAAAGCACACCTCAGGCTTCCAATTTGAAATCGTGTCTCCTCTGTAAATAATTGACTGGTTTCTCAGGTTTATTTTGTAGCCGTGCGTGTGGGAGGGTGTACTCCCTCACCTGTTCGGCCTGGGGGCACTCAGAGTCCTCCTGGGTCTCCGAGGTGGAGCTTTCAGCCTCAGGGTGAGGAGGGGGCTCGCTCTCTGCCCCCGCACTCTCACTGGCCTGCCGGGATTCTGCCTGTGCAATCAATGCAACAAAGTCAAAAGAAGCTCACTAGGCCGCTTTATTGTCATGTCTCACAGGACTTTTCCATACTAGTTACATCACAGTGCATTATAAAGCATGTTGCATTTAGCATATTCCAGTTGCACCACAAACATATCATATACCATGCTAAAACACCTCCATACTGAATCTATTGGACTTGGGAGGTTATTATATTTTTTGCGAACCCCATGCATTCAGTGACCCACCCCCACTTTGAAAAACAGAAATGTAACCCAAAGAGCACAGAGCTAACCGCTGGGCCGTCGTCCCACCAAACAGGCTAGCGTTCATACCTTGAAGTGGATCTGCTGGGCTAGCTGTTTGGCCTGGTCGTCCATGGCACTGGGGTTGCTGTTGGGGGACAGGACTAGCAGGGCTGTGCGCATGGCGCAGCCGCATGTCTCGCAGCAGAAGTCTTGGGACCTGGGATTAGTACAGGTAGCACAGCAGCAGGTTAGGTGACGCCCATACTTCCATCACTGGGCCTCCAAAATCATGACCCTCAAAAATACTGTACAATTGAGGTCAATGGGAAATTAGGATTTAGGATTCAGCTGGTGAAACTGACTCCGACGATCGCACACTCCAGTGGGTGAGGAACTTATTAATTGCTATACAATTACGTCATTTAGCAGACTTACAGTGAGTACAGTTACAGTTAAGTATTAAGGAGCAGGTAGGCCGGGGTTAGGGATCTTGATCTGTCAACATTATGTAAGCTATTAATTGTTGGACAATATGAAACTGACAAGAAATTCCATATGTTGGCAATTTCAGTTACAGTATGAATCATATGACTAGCCAATGTTATGAAGACAATTTTTTTAATACTTTGCAGAGATTTGTATAGGACACTTTGGACTGTTTTTCAGTTGCAAACATAGCACTCTGGAACGGCGCCTTGCCCATCCCGTTGGCTGCGCACCTGTACCCGAACGGGCCCCGATGGCTCATCATTTGCACCTGGAGGGTTTATGTGCAGTGGTCTGGGGAGGCCTGGGTGTTGGACATTGCGTTTGTGATTTTATACGTATGACTCTACGTTGCTTTTTTGTTGTTGTATAGAACTGTACTCTCAGATCATTAAATGGTCTGTGTTTCCCGTCAGCGCCAGCACTCACTCTGAAGTGTTTGCTCAGAACTGGTTTTTGGCAAATGCTAACAAGAGCTAAGTGCTGTCATTATTTTGATCGGGGGTAAGAAAAACAGATTTCCCTGACGGGGATAAGCAGTGATATATTTATAGCTAAGCCTATCTCTGGCATATCTCATCTCAATGTGCTAATGAAGCGTTCTGCTGATCAAGATCTCTGGCCCCCTCTACTGAGAGCCCCGGTCTTGGGTATGTAGAGCAATGTGCCCACACTTGTTCTATGAAAAATTGGATTTGGGTGATAATGAATGTGTTATAATGTGAATGCATGACGGGGTATTAAGGGTATTGGGCGTGTCCGCTGTGGTTTACGTGTTAATTATATTATAGGTTGGAGCTTGTTTGTCACTTTGGTTTGTGATATGCGCGTACTCATATCCTTAACATTTGTGTGTTGGCTAAAGCCGCATGAAAAGATTTGATAGGGGACAGGATACTCCAGCGGTCTGTGTGTTTTCGGCTCCCAGCCGGAAGGTCATGAGTGCGAGTACCAGTGTTGGTTTACTTGTAAGCATCCTTGAGAAAGATGCCTAACCCCTATCTGATCCTTAATGCTTTGGGAAAAAAATGTATTGATATGATATAGCCATTCACTGATATAAGGTATTCAGAAACATAATGCATTGTATTTAAAGAGACTCCTTACATGACCCATCCATATACAACACTGTTTGTTCTAGATTGTGTCCCAAATGGGTCATATAAAGGATTTACCAGCTATTTCTCTGTGTACACACAGAGTAACAAAGAGAACCGCTTCCATTTAGCAAATCTTACTTTTTGGCAAGGGCCCTCCTCTCCTCCGGCGTATAATCAAGGGATCCGATTGCGCCCTCTCCCTTGGTTGGCATGAATCCGATTATAGCTATTAGGGCAGTTCGAACTGAAAGACAAATAAACAAAAAAAGGGGAGAGACAAGACAAACAAGTCTAAAATGAGAATAGGAATCGAAGCCGTTTAACAAGTGTGGGCTCATGGGACAGGCGGTGCAATCCGCCAGGCCCGGCACTCGCGTTGCGTAACCATTGGTAATTCTTTGTTTTGTGTGCATAAGCCTGGATTTACCCTTCCCTCTATGAGGACATTCACCACAAACACCCCCCCCCCCGCCACATACACACACACACACACACACACACGTTTTACATTGTGTGGTTTGGGCTGGTTTACTGCCTATACAATCTACACCAAACAAAACAGCTAGGTGCCCTCGTATACCTTTAGAGAAGGACCTTCTCTAAAGAAGCCCGTGGTTTTCTATTTTGGCACACTTTTTCCTATTCTATCTGCTGTCACCACCAGGTGGCTTTGGAAAAACCGAAATAATTGTATTGAAGACATATTTTTTGCAGCTTGAACTTGACAGTGACATAGCTTCCAGATGTATTTTGAGGCATAGTGTAAACACTTCCAAACAAGAGATATGTGTAAGTTTAAATAGGTTATGAAAGTATAAGGTACCAGAGTTACCAATTATAATAATTTAAATTCTAATACAATTCTAATGTTTAACGAATCTTAGAATCTTTATAAATATACAATATCTACTTTTTGTATGAGCAAATATATTCTGGTTTCTGCCTTACAATACATACTGTAATCTTCTGGCAAAAAAGACGGCCGCCTTAGATAGAATGGTAGTCACTGTCAAAATAAGTGATGAAAACTGTCACCAGACATCATTGCATCCCAAAAATATATCGACACAGCAGTCCAAACACGACAGATGTGTTCCTCTATTCCCCCTGGTGTCTAGCAGAACGGCATCAATCTACCAGGATCTGGTGGCTGAGTAAGCCACTGAAATAAAGTTTTAGTTTAAGAAGTTTTTTATGTTTACCATTTCTTATTCTACATACCTAGGATTTTGTAGAGCAATGCAATAGTTTGCTCGGTCGTTTGTGTTATTGACGCCTCAAAAGATTGATATGCATGTTTACCATTTAAATGTGAAGCCAAATGCCAAATTGGTGTAATTTATTTCCTTGCTCAGTTATTAGCAATGTTCAATGCCCATAGAAGCTATTTCTTCTTATGTATAATTCTTATTAATGTTGAACCCACAACTGAGGCCTACTGTATGCTCAATAATTGACTGGTGTGTAATGTCACTTCTTGTACAGTTGAGTGGAGTTGGAGCAGAGCTGAGAAGCTTTTGTATCAAATTAGCTGCTTCCTGAAACAACCCAGGACAATTGCATGATGTATTTCATTTTGTTAGCTGATAAATGTACTGTAGTGCACAAGACTGATACTGTAGATTGATTTAAGTGGGCATGTAGCACTTTGCAGAGCTGAAATGCATAAACTCTTATTTCTATTAATTCTTTGATTTTGGTACATTTGGAGTGTATGAAAAAAAATGCACTCCAAAATGCACTTGAAATTATTAGCAATTTGTTCTAATATAATATTTTTCATGACCTTTGCTTTTTAAACTGTTTAATTTTTTGTTAGCTTATTATGTTTGGAAAAAAGTCTACAAAAAAAGCCTACAAAAGTACAGAAATTACATAAAAAGTGCTTTTGTACCCCCCCCCCCATTATATTTGTCGATGACGTTTGTATTGATTCATTTTTAATCTTCTGCAGACATTTCAGATATGGGTAGGATGTATAAATGTAAAGAAGTACTCTGAAGAAGATTCTATAGCGTCCTTACCTGATAAGAACTCATGCTGAACAACAGTCCATCATTCATGAACCGGAACCGGAACCAAATTATAATTATGTAATTTATCAGATGCTTATATCCAAACCGGATTACTGTAAGTACAAGTAATTACTGTACAAGTATCGAGGACAAGGTATGTCGAAGATCAAACACACGGTTTGGCTGGGAGTCGACCACCTTAACCACTAGCCTATCCACCATCCCATGTTTCTCAAAAACATATTTTAAATGCGTCCACAAAAGGTGAACTCCGTCTCTACTGGTAGTAACTGTTCCAAAGTTTTTCTAAATACATTAGAAATATGTTTCTGAGAAACAATGGAAGTGAATGCAGATGAATTCTAATGTGAGTTTATGATCCAGCACCGGCAATGAATTCATGGCAAACATCCGCCTGAGGACTTAATATTGATGTAAGGTAGTTACAAGGTAGTTGGTAAGGTAGCTACAAAGTCAGAATTTAAGAATAGAAGGAACAACATTTGATAGCCAAAATTTAGACATTTTTACTCAACTCGGAAAATTGGGTATGTCGCTGCACAACACGCCGCATCGATCGATCAGAATCTGTCTAATTGTCATGTTATCTGATTGTTATGCTTCCCCAATTTCTTCACGACCAACGGTGCAAGTTTATATATTAAGCATTTTCCAAACCCCGTTGGCAATAAGGCAACAACGTCTTTACCCTCAGTGAATAATTTTAGACACTGTTCTTGCTTGGGCTTCAATTCCTCGATATTTTCTAGTGTTGCTGTTCTTATCGCTTCATCTAACTCTACCTCCGCCGCTATTGTTAGAACTATATTTCCAAACAAACGCATAACTTCAACATCATCGCACCTAACCACCCCCACTAATCGCTGATTGGTCCGTCCAAAAATATGGTTGAGCCAAATCTCATACATCATGAGTTTCCAGTATGTATCTCAGTGAGAACTGAGAACAGGAGGGCAGAGCAAGGCTAACAAAGTCGAGCATTTTAGACAAAAGTTCATTTCTGCTTCAAGTTCATGAGAACGAGGAGGGTGGATCTGTGTGTGTGTTGAGCTGGCTGTGTGGGATACGTACTGCTCCAAGAGGGCTGCCAGGTCTCTGGATGATGGCCAGAAATACTGAGACAAATCTTTTTCCCAACTTCAAATCGACCATTTGGCTGTGAAAGACAGAAAGGGGGATGGGTGTGAGGGAGAGCTGGAGTAAATACAAATATAAATACAGCAAACATTCGGAAGAAAAAATGCAAGTGCAAAAATACAACTTTGAGAGCAAACAAAAAGGGCACCAAGAACCTTTCTGACCGCAAATACGAACTTTCATTAGACATCAAAACATTGTCACTTCAGCACAGGCTGACGTCTTGGGCTGTGATGAGGCCTTCAGTGGCAGGCAGAGTATATGAAAAGTAAATGTCACATATTATGACAAAACCATTGCTATTTTTTGATGACAGTGTAGTGACAGTCCTGACAGAAGTCGCTATGTGTGATGGAATCCCACATGGCTTTGGGTAACCGTTTTCCACCCTCTCATTATCAGACTTGCTGACTTTCAGCATCGCTTCGCTGAGCAAAATTAATGGTTGGGATTAAAATGTGTTCTCACTGCGGAGGTGGTGGTAAGGGGTCTTACTGTGAGGAGGATGATGCTGGGGGGCTTCATCGGGTACTCTGGAGGTAGCACGATCCTGCCGTGGTAAACTCCGCCGTCGAAATCTGAATCTGGAGGCCCGCGGACCGAGAAGTGCCACTCAAAGAGGTTATCCTGTGGGGTAAAAAGAAAATGTCATGTTACATACACATTAGGGACATGTACATCTGATGTGTAAGCTCGATGACTTTTTGCATCTTCCAGATGAGGCAGCTGTTAGAAATTCTGAATATTATATATATATTTAGCAAATATTAATCAATAAAGCTGTTTAGCAATAGTACATTTTAATAAACCTTTATACAGTAACTATTC
>JAOEHI010052741.1:0-16223 GCA_025447815.1 Percopsis transmontana | reverse complement strand
CTATAGAAATCTGGCACCCTAATGAACGAAATTGAACTAAGAGAGCGTTCAGTTCACAGACACCAGAATGAACTAGTCCACAGTAACGTTCATCAGGCAGTAATACAGTACGTTCAGTTCACGTTCACCCAAAATAAGAAGGCACATCACTGCCAAAGGGGTTCTGTGCAATGTTTCAAAATGCTATCCCTTTTAAAGGAATTTATCTTTTATCTTTCTAGTTGGGGTGCAGGTAGCCCATCTTTAAAATGGGTGAGATGGACATGAATGCACAGGAGATTTAAAGTTGACTCTTCCAATTGTGGTGTTGTGGATAGAAGTCCACAAATCCCCCCATGTATGTGGGGGGATGTAGGGGTTAGGTATCTCGCTTAAGCATACTTCTAAGTTGTACCCAGCACCTTCCGGCTATAGATGAACTCACAGACCTCTTGGTTATCCTGACGAGAGGCATGTTTCCCAACGCCTATGTGGTCCAACTAGGCAAACAGATGAGCTGCAATTTCACACAGAACTCTAGGGATATAGTATCATATAGAACGATGTAGCCATACAGGCCAAAAACCTCCATTGCATTCATTTATCAGTGGCAGCCAGCAACTGCTGGAAAACTGCCCCCGCTGCTAGACAAATGTAGAGGGAATGAAAACTCCTCTCCAGCCTTATTGCTCACCCAAACCAAACAAATGTCGAGCAATTACTCTATAATTAGCCCATATATCATGATACAAGTGTCCAAATAAGTCATTTGTAAACCACAACAGGAAATGCCAGGAACGGCTGATAAGTATCTCTTTTTCCCTTCGAGGGTAGGATGTCTGTTGGCATTTTTTGTGGTGCGACAACACAAAGTGTTTGGATGCAAGGCATGCCAAGTAAGAAGAGGATAATATACAGTAATTTTGACAGTTTCTGAATATCTTTCTATCTGCAATAACCGTTGCTCTCCACCAGCAGAGGCCACAGGGTCATTTTCATTTCATGTAAGGTTTAGTCAGATCATGTACTCCATTTTACACACATAATAATATGCTTTAAAACCCATTCAAATGTACAGTAAACTACATACTGTGTAACACTTGTTGCAGCACAACAGTGACAGATGTCTATGTATTAAACGTACTAAGTGACGTGATTTTGGTGTTAGTGATGACTAAGCAAAGTGTCGGATGTTAAATTGCCTCTGCAACCAAACGCTGGTGCGTTGAATTAGCCCTCCCAAACCGGGAGCTGTGAGCTCTGCCATTACATGCATGTGGTAGTACTTAACCAAGTATCACAAGCTACGGCGCTGGAAAGCCGCAGAGGACCGAGATAGTCTTGGTCTCGCTGGAGGAAGTGCTTCATCACCGGGCTAAGAAACGCAGAGCAGTTGATGGTGATGGTGATGGTGATTGTGTGTGTGTGTGTGTGTGTGTGTGTGTGTGTGTCATCTACTCTGCTGCATTCGTACAGTCCCTTGGCACGCACATACGCATGCCCCTCTTTCACAATCACCCACACACGCTCTACATGGCGTGGGAAGAAGGTGTGGGGTGGGGGTCTTTACCATCACCTCTGATGCCCCATTATTAGGACCTTTTTATAGGGCAACGTTGAACAGTGTCTAACTGTTTCTAACAGGAGAAATCGAGTTGCAAAAGACCCTTACCTTTTTCATCTTAATGGAACGCCTCATGATTATTTTAGACCTTAAGGGCAGGGTAGAGGGTACATGGCCTGCCTTCTAAGCAGCATGTAACCTACCTGTCCTCTTAGGTATTGGTTTACTATCTGAGCACCTGAGAGAAGGAGAGCAGGCCTGAATTTAGTAATTAGTTAGTTTGAAAAAGATTTAAACAAAACTATCTTCTGTTTATATAATTTTATATTTTATATGATAAGGAACCTCTGTGAAATAGCCTCTGTGGATTTTATGTGGCAAATTAAAGGAGGCTTGTTTGCAGAAATATGAATAATTTATAATTAGTAGAATTTTATCATAAGGTGTAATAACGGTGCGTGGTGAGCGAGAGTAAGCGCGAGCCAGAGGAACACACGCAGGCGGAATTGCTGGTGCAACGCTTGTAAGCGTCGTTTTAATAAAAGAAACACACACGTACAGGGCATCAAGCCAAAACAATGACCAACACCACCTTGTGCTGTTGGGAAAACTTAAATAGTTCAATAATCCAAAAACTAAGGAGGCACACCTGTAGGTCTAATCAGCCTACAGGTGTGCACTGGGAAAGGGGGACACGGAGCGCGCATAAGGGTAATTGAAAAGGGGAATTGACTCCAGGTTTTGAAATTCTACAAGGGACGATGCCCTCGGGCCCCCTAGAGCCAGTCCTACAAGTCATACAGATGCCCTTGTTACACCCGTGTGTGTGTGTGTGTGTGTGTGTGTGTGTGTGTGTGTGTGTGGAAAAGGTGCCTCCTCCTGTTTTTTTGTTGTTTTTTTCTCTGAGAGTCTGTGACTGACTGTACATATTACATGTGGTAGGCACATGTAATATAACACACACGCACCACCACATTCACAAACGCACCCAGTAACGCAGACCACACACACATGCAGGTACGGCCGCACAGGGAACAGATCAATGCCTTTCAAGCCGACCCACGGTGGTGTCAGTCGTACCGTTAGATCCCCCTCTTGGTCTCTCCTCGCTCCCTCGCCCACTCACACATTCTCTCTCACCATCGCTCCCTCCCTCCCTCCTCCTCTCCCTTCGTGTGTGTGTGTGTGTGTGTGTGTGAGTGATGATGCTGCTACGTGCCCAGAGTTGAAAGCAGCTGCGTGCCGTCACATGCTTGCCATCGGCAAGCTACTCTTTTCTACTGGCACTTTTGGCCGTGCCGAGTCAAACCGTGCCGTGCTCATTTGCGTTCCCATTATCAGTTTAAAATGTGCCGAGCCGTGCCGAGCCGTGCCGAGCCGTGCCCGAGATGGACCTGCTCCGGAGTCGGGCCAAAGCTGCCGGCCCCGCCTCCAAGCAGGCTGCATTGACGTCAGATGGGACCAGAGTCCTATGATTGGACCTATGATTCTAAGTTTTCTACTGATACCATGCATTTTATGGAAACTTCACAGTGACTCCACACTGTCTTGTATTAATTAACAAACCAAAAAAATAAAATAAATGAAATTGTCTCTTAGATGGGAGCCGTTCACATTAGGCTCCGACTCGTTCGCTACTGACAAGCTGGAGGAGATGGGCATCCCGTGAAAAATGTAAAAAATTTGGTAACTAAGAAAGTTGTTGACCACAATAACGCCAACTTTGAAACTGTTATGATGTAGCCTACTAATACAAATGTACAAAGAAGTCATGCTTTTGATGTCTTGTCAAATGACAATCATTAATACTTCAGTGGTGGAGAACCTGATTTTGGATAGCATGGCAAGTCTAGGGTGTAACAGTTCTGCAACATTTACAGCATTTAGCAGCCGCTTTTATCCAAAGCGACTGACAATAAGTACATTTGTCAATAGCTGAATACACATACATACATTCACAGTCTCGTGTCTCGGTCCCGGTAGACGGAACCTTGGCACACACACCCAACCCGCTGCAGATGCAGCCTGGTGAGCTCTCTTTACATTACTAATGTAACAAAACTAATTTTTCATTTCACAATTAACTCTAGACAGAGGTGGAAAAGTCCAACTTCAGAAAGAAAAAGTCCTGCCAGGTTTTCCTTCTGCTTGTTCCCTTAACCAGGTGATTTCAATGATTAGTCCCTGTAATTGTAATTGTAATTGTAATGACATGTAGGGTATTTAAACATTAAATATATATTCTATGAGGGTGCTGCCTAATCTGGTACTGCATACCACTTAGATGTTGAATATTCCCTATGAAACCTTCAGATATATCTTGATTGTCTTTGTTGACTATAACGTTATAGTTTAATAACATGTCCTATAGGCTATTTAGTAATGCTGCAGTGATATGTCGGACGGAGCCATCCCCACTTGTTCTCCGTCCCTCTCCTCCGTCTCTCTCCTCCCTCTCGTTCCCCCTCCGTCAGATAATGTAGTCTCTCTCTATTCCTCTATACGCACCCATTTGCTCTCTCCGTCTCTCGCTGTCCGAACGTACGCCGCTGTCCGAGGATAACACACTTGCTTTCTCAACCGCAGCTAAACGGACCGCATGCTGTCTTCTCCCACGGGACCCTCCAGGTAGGCTACGTTTAAAACCTCACCATGTGTCCAGTTCTTACACTGAGCGTATAGAAATCACTTGTGGGTTGAGATGTTGATCCTGCGCCCCGCGCGCTAGTAACAACCCATATGTATGGTGATCGTGGAGCTATATGCTTTTATAATCTGGCACATGTTACCGTCGGATCACAACGGGAAACACAATGTTATCGTGTCTGCCGCGCGTCCGCCAATGCGCCTCCTCAAACGGCAAGTGTGGTTTGTCGGATGTCTTGGATACAGTATGTGAGGGTCCACACATAGGATAGAAAGACAGGTCGGAGGACAAATGGAGATAGAAAAATAGAGCATTTGACTCAGAAATCAAAGCAAAAAGGGTTGCAGGGTCGATGAGGTTGTGTCGTGCGTATGACAATGATTATAGGCTGCATGCTTTACTCGTTGTGGTCAATAAGACAGTTTTGTCATTTCTTAACATCCCATAAACGACAGTACAGCTGTTGAATGTAAAGTGTATGGATGAAATAATGAAACAAGGCTGGGTGCATGCGGACCGACGCACAGAGCAGGGTGGTCTGTCAGCTCCGTGCCAAACGCAGATGAAAGAGCTGCTTATAGTGCAGCAGTGATTCTTTCAAGATGCATGCACGTATGTTTCTGCTTGAGTGTGTGTGCGCGCAAGCGGGAACGCACGTGCTCACTTGAGTGTGTATTCTCATTATCAATCAATTCAGCCTCCATGTTCATTTCAATATCAAAGTGATTATTTTGGCGCATGGACGCATTGGACAGTTTCCGAATCTATTAGTTATAATGAAAGGTTCGATTTTATTTGCTGCAACCTTGCAATACCGAGATAATTCAGGCAGTGTTCGCCGTGTGTGAGAGAACTAGAGATGGGAGAGAGAGATGGCGCCCTACACCAGCGCTTTTGGCCCGTCGTTTGATTTATAACCCCGCCAATGCGCAGTGACGCGCCGGGCCCGGGGTCTCCCCCCTCTTACTCGATGTCATCTCACTCAACTGATAGAGATTAGCTCGGAATAACGGTCTTCGCTCCATCTGGCCACCGGGAGCACCCACTCACGCAGTTAAGAAGCCCCTGTAACCCGTGGTTATTACCAGGTGACCCAGCAGGCAAACATCGTTTATACACGATGATTGCCACCTTGAAAGCATTCAAGACTGATGCAATGTGACAAGCAATCCAACAGACTCCCAACAATAATATGACTTGATTTCACCAAAGAGATTTTCTTCTGCCTCCAGGTTGCGCTGCAATTTAAATTGATCTGTTGATGCGTCTCATTGTGTTAGTACATGACTCACATTGGGATGGGCGGTGTCATGGTGGTGTTGGCTTGTTGTGGGCCAAGAATGGCCAGATGAGCACGTGTAAACATGATTAAGCTTCTTCACTGGATTATTTATTGATCCGGGTGACAGACACAAATGGAAGGGCCTATACTATGCCACTCTGATCTGGTAAGTAGGCCTGTCAGGTGGAGATACACTGACTAATACACATGTTCTCCTCCCTCATTACCAACACAGGTCACATGGTCCATGAAGTAATCCGTCCTGTAATTGCCACATTTACATGTTCCTCCACTATAATCACATCACCACTATATCATCATCATCACCACCACCACCACATCTTCATCTTCACCACCACTATACTGTATATGATTATCCCCATCATTATCACGATTATCATCATATTATCACCATAATTATCTCCATTATTACCACTATCATCACCTTATCACCACTATCATCACTATCATCACCGTTATCATCACTATCATCACCGTTATCATCACTATCATCAACATTATCACCACTATCATCACCATTACCAAGACAAGGCAAGGCACTTAATTTACATACCATATTTCATACACAAGGCAGACTCACATTTATTTTGGCCCTAAACCATTTAGTGATTTATGGGTGAGCAGCAGTATTTTGAAATCAATCCTCTGACACACCAGGTGCTAATGCAAGGATTTGAGAATTGATGTAATGTGCTCAAATTGTTTTGTTTTTGTCAGGACTCTAGCAGCAGCATTGTGAATATTCTGTGGCTGCCTTCACAAGAATTTCTACGTTTTCTACGTCCTAAGTCTTCTCACCACTATCATCACTTTCCCACCACTATCATCTCATCATCACCACTATTATCTACATTACCCCTCTATCATCACCTTATCACCACTAGCATCACCAGTATCAATATCTCTGTTATCACTACAATTATAACCATAGTCATCAACAACATTATCACTATTATCATAGAATCATAACACCACCCTTCACTCTTACTCTCCTCTTGGGGGCAGTATAGAGTGCCATCAGCATGCATCAAAATACAAGTTTTACTTTTAAGCGTTACATTATTTCACACATTACATTATTTCTTCCTTCGATGACTAATACTACAGTAGCAATTGCTGTTCTATTATGAAGTTAGTGGAGGAGGTTCTGTGAAAATTGACTGTGAAGGTGTTCAATTCGAACTGCATTTCTAGTAACTGCCCAATTATACAGAAGATATGTGATAATGTAATTTCCTAGTGCAGCAGAACACATGACACCTGGGCCTGTGTAAATCATACCCATGTGGGAACTGGTTCTGATTGGTGGAAGGTGGTCCAATCTGCTAGCACCTGTGACAAAAAGTCCCAGTTAAACATAAGGTAACGGTTTTCAGTTGAGAGTGGCCAGAGTGATGTGTGTGTAAAGCGACACAAATCCTAGCGGCGTAGATTTCAGGATAGTCTTACAAGGCTGAAAAATTGTCTCACGAACCTGTCTGTATGCCATGAGAAGCACTCTGAAAGCGTACAGAGGTCTGACAAAGGCATCAGTGGCTATTCTGAATGTGGTTGTTGATGCTCACAGCACCGTGACCATAGCACAGGGCAGGGTGTACCACACAGCCAAAGGCATAATTGTATAGTATACAGAGATAGGTAAAATTATTATATTGTGTTGTACATCGTATAGTATGCCTCCCCTCGTACCTTCCCTCACCTCATGTCCAGTTTGGTTGGTCTCTCTCTGCCTCTCTGTTAGTCTGTGTGTCTCTGCAGCATAATGAGGGAGAGAAATCTTATCGTGGTCCAACTGTTTATTTGCAGCCTTTGTGAGAAGCCAGGCTGTGGTTGGTGGAGATAACCAGGGGCTGTTTGAACCGGGGGACTGTTGAGACAGACAACAGGAAGCGAGGGCGAATGGAAGAGGGGACATGGGAAATGAGGCGTGGATGGAAACCGAAAAATGATAGGTAGGGGAAAAGGTTCAGAAAAGAGAGAAACAGCAATGTTGTGCTGCACAATCTTAGAAAAATATTTTTCTTGGATGGGAAAACAAATGTAAGTAATCAAGTAATCTATTGTGTTGGCAACCTAGCCTTCCCCCCTGTGTTCCAGTAATAATTGATAATCTCAAAACACAATATGGATAATGGCTGGCATGGGTGTAGCGCACTGGTATCCAAAGCAGGGATCGGGACCCCCCCAATGGGTCATAATGTGCATTTGCAGGGCTATGAGATGATTTTTAAAATGTAAAATGTAAAGCGGTGGTGTAAATGGACTTGAAGCTATGTCAATTGCATAAGGTTTATTTCCTGGACCATTTTCTGTACAGGGAAAATGTAATGTGCTTCAAAATATAACAGCAGCAAATATCACTATATGGCCAAAAGTATGTATATACACCCTACCTAATTATTTATAAGTGTAAGTGTTTCAGCCACAACTATTGCTAATAGATGTATAAAATCAAAGCCATGTAATCTCCTTAGACAAACAAAAACTGGTGGAAAGCCTTCCCAGAAAAGTGGAGGCTGTTATAGCCGCAGGCGGGGGGGACTCCATGTTAATGACCATAGTTTTGGATGTCCAACAAGCTCATATACTGTAGGTGTGATGGTTAGGTGTCCACATACTTTTGGCCATAAATTGTATAGCTCTATTGTTGGTCTATATATGTTGCGTTGTCTCTTCTCCATTCCATATCTCATCTCCTATGCCATTAATAAATGCATGTGTTGTCCTAAAACGTCAGTCTGTGGACCCTAAATGTCCCTGGACCTTGTGTGCAATACAGCCTCGAGGAGAAACCTGCCTCTATATACAGCGCAGTTAAATAGCACACTTTAACACAGAACTTTGACTTTTGGAAGATAGTTTTCCCTAAACTCTTTAACCCTGAAGCTGACTCTCCAAAATCTCCAAAGCAAAAAAAGCAATTGAAATCTGTCTGCCACACAGAGATGATCACATTACGTTTATCTTTTGGTGTTTTTCTAAAACTCTGCGGGGTGACTGCTAAGGTTTAGAAAAATGTGGAAGTAGACTTCAGACAGGCACCTGCAGTCAAAACATGGAATTGTGTTTTTGAAGCTAAACACAAGCTTAAGTGCTGCATTAGCCTACGCCACAGGCCCTGATATTATCGTACATTTCAGTGGCTGGTACAGCATAGAGCAGGCTGTATTTCTTACATTCACAATGAATGTGCAATTACAACAGTGCCTTGCATGACAATTAAGTTTGCTTTGCGTATTGACAATGTTTTGTTTCTGATGAGAAACAAATGACAGTTTTTTTTCAATAGCTTTGGCTCAATTCCTAAATGAGAATTTTTTTTTTTCAAAACAATAGGTTCAAATCTCTGAACAATTAGTTTCTTGTTCACACCATATTTATATTTCTTCTTATTAAGCAAATTGCAAGTGTTTTGGTACATGTATGCAAATGATTAAGTACAATTGACTTCAATTTGCACAATATCTGCACATGCACATGGCTTGCTGATCGAAACTGATGAGTTACTTCTCAGTGAAATTGTCATACTCTTCACAACTTCTAAACATTTTTTCCCCGTGTGAGCTATCACAAAATGATCCATTCAATTATCAAAGTCTGTCAGACATACATGTACAGTATATTCCATAAAGATTTATGACATGGAATGTTTGTGATGTCTGCTAAATTGACAAATTACCTATCAGGAGACAAAGTATTAAAATAGGAATCACAATCTGCAGTCACCAATTTTCTGTTACAGGTACTACATTTTGCAGGCATGCAATAGAGTTGTGATGTTCCATAAAACAGTTGTGATAATTGCACTTACAGTTTAGAGAATGTTAAGACTGTTTCAAAAAATGAGTTAAAGTGTAATCTTTTGTTTCTTTATTTTCTTTTACGATATATGGGAGATATATTTCAACTATTTCTGTGGAATTGTTTATATAAGGAACAAGACGTATTGTTCATTGTTGAGCCCGTTCCAATTTTAAATGAACACAACCTTTTCTGTAATGGTATTAGTAACAGTTCTGGAATTAAACACTATATATTATATCATATCATTTTGTTACAAGGCCCAAATATAGTTCACACTGTAGCGTCCAGGGGGGCATCCGGGAATCCGGTGTCAGTTATTGTTTGTTCCTACTGTTGTTGTGTGTTTCGTCTCCCTTGTATTAGACGCTGAGCTTTGCTAATAAAAAGGCCAATCTTCCGTTCCTGTTTCGTTTGGTCTGCACCTGCACTTCACAACCCTTCAACGCACTACAATAACTCATAGACTGCTGTTCAGACTACAAGGCAATTCTGCATTCAGACAGAGAATCCTTATTCAGACAGGTGTTCTGGCAGCCTGCAGGCAGAGTTCAGCATCAAACTCGTTAATTCTATTTTGAACACTGGAACATTAGGAGTGCTTCACTTATCTGATCTCCACCTTAACAGACAATTCACAGAAACAAATTTACTGATGAAATAGAGTGCCACAACTTTAGTGATTCTGAAGGACAATTCAGAGGAATTCAGGTTCAACCAGGAGAGACATATCTACTGTTTTTTATTATTATAATACTATACTCATTGAATGTTGAATGAATATGTCTTATCAGTCTTTATATGAGGACGGAACATTAAAATCTACATAGCCTAGTGATCTAGGTTGTCTCCCAGCCAGCAAGTGAGTTTAATCCAAGATGCCTAAAGTAAACACTGCTTCCTTGTTTACGGTGTGGGGAAGGCCCCCAGTGCAGGCCAGACACTGGTATTGATGAAGACTACAGCTGAAGAAGACCCCTATTCTAGTTGACCTTGAAGAAAGCTTGGGGGGAACATATTGGATGAATACATATTAAATAGATTCTATTATTAACATTTTCAGTGCAATCCGTTTTATGTGTGGGTGTTTATGCATGTCTCTTCAAACTCCTCCCTAGCCTCTAATGCATCGTTTTCTGTCGTTGGTATACTCTTGGCCTAAAGCTACATTTTTGGCTCAAAATTACTGTGTGTGTGTGTGTGTGTGTGTGTGTGTGTGTGTGTGTGTGTGGGTAACCCCTAATGAGCCTCATTAGGCTAATTTCTTAGCAGGAGGTTAATGAGAGTGGGACATAATCATGGGACCTTGCTTAACAAACCAAGTAGCCATAAGAAATACAGATCTATCGAGTAGAACAATGCGTATTTATGTTTTGGATGCTAAGTGATGCCTAGCCAAATATCTGTGATTCTCCAGAACCAAACACTCTCTCATTGTGACCAGTGTAATACCAATGGCAACTAGCATGGACCTACTCTGCAGTCCTATTTAAGTTAATTAGGCATATGTGGAGAGGCTGTAATTATTTTTATGATCACTGGTGATAACAGGGACTGGATTTCAGTGCCCGTCATTCATGTTACATCTCCATGGTAAAAGTGAGAGCAAATAGAGCCCCTTCTGACTCGTGACATTTCTTCTGACAAGTAGAAAACTTATTTTTTATTTTTTTCTGGTAAAACACCTCGAAGCCCTGCAAAGTCAAATGTTTTACATAAAGTATTGCTGACCATGGACTGCAAAGTCTACTACCTGGCTTATCGGCACAATGATTCGCCACAACGTTCTTGTGGAATTCCTGCCATTGTATTCCAAAATCCCATGATGGGACGTTTTCACAACAAAACTAAGAGCAAGTGAAAGAGTGTGTCAATCAAAAGCGCAAGAAGACGATGTGAGGGTTGTGACAGTTTACAGACAGACAGTAACATTTATGACAACTGGTTTATTGTCCCTCTGTGAGGGCATCACTGTGACTTAAGCTGTAATAATGTAGTGAACATAATGGCCTGGCTTTTGGCTGTGTGTGTGTGTGTGTGTGTGTGTGTGTGTGTGTGTGTGTGTGTGTGCGCACAGTTGTGTACATGAGAGTGAGGTGGAGACAGTTAAGCAGCAGAAATATTGACAGGCCTTTTATTTGTTGAGGGAGGAACTGTGGCTTTATTTTTCTGATAAAACAGTAGCTCTGCGGGGTGCGTGTGTGTTTGTGTGTGAGAGAGAGAGACTGTGTGTGTAAGGTTTATCTATTTGTCAGTACCTACCTGCCTGTAGGTTTTTGTATGTTTGTGTGTCGACATGTATGATGCGTACCTGAGTGTGTGGGTGTCTTCTCTGTCAAAATGTCACATGACAAATAATCTTCTTTGAATTCCTTAACACAGCTTTTTGTGACGCTCTCTCTTATATTTGACGTTATTTATTGAAGACTATTTTTACAAACCTTGTTGTTTTAGCTTCGTCTCGTCGCTTAGTCTGGGATATGAAAGGCGGCACTGTCAGGTGTGTATTTTCAGTCTAGATTAGGCCCAAATAAGCTCCTGTCATTTAAAAAAAAAAAAAAAAAAAAGCCAAATCTATCACCCAAAATAAACGTTTGTTTCACTGTGAAGTGAAATATGAAAAATGAATACAGTTTCTCATTCTTGAATTATCTGGCAGAGCTTATAAAACAAAATGTCCAGAACTAAACATAAATTGGGTGTATTTTAAATCTAGAAATGAAATGAAAATAGACAACAGCAGCTGCTTATAACATTCTATCAATTCAATACATTACTTCCAGACACTGTAAAACTGTAAAAACTGTAAAATATGCTTTCATTACATGTTTAGTCTTCATATGTGTTGGCCTTTTTTGAACCCTGATGTTGACATGTTCTCCATTTGACACATATTATCCAATGTGAGCTTGTGAACCATAGGCCTATTCATTTTGAATGCGGAAGTGAGGCGTTCGATTGGTGGCTGGAAGTCCATCTTTAGATATTATTGATTATATTATGTATTACTACATATGACTGTAACAACCGGAGCCGCTCCCCCTTCCCGGTCGAGCTGCCAGCTGCAACACACCTGCCTCCAATCCCCTCTGTGTCTTACATGCTCACACCTGCACTCAGCACACAGCACTCATCACAATAACACACGCCAGCAGCAAGTCTGTCCCACATTCATGAACAATTAATGAGTAGGAGGAGGAGATATTTTATAACCAAAATCAATAAACTTATTTTCTCCCGTCCTGGATGCTGTTGAATTTGATGATGAATGATTTCCTCCCACCACTTTTTGCTCATGTAAAGCGTGTGACAGTAGCTAGGTGGTTAGCACAGAGGCCTTGAAGCATCGGTGTTCATCCTTTCATAACATATGAGAATCCAGTCTAGCTGTTAACAGCTGCACACAGCCAGGAGCTAGGCATAAAAAGCGGTGCGTTAATGAAAAATACACTTTTCATTATTCATTCATTATGAAAGCACGTAGCAGAAGAAAAGGACAGTAATAAAAATGGACAGTAGGAGGAGCAGAGCGAGAAGGTTACAGGACGTCATAACAGGACGACATAAGACTTGTGTGTGAATATGAACCCTAGTTAGTGTGAACAATTACGGAGTTGGTGGTTTATTACATTTGGATACATTATAGACCCTGGTTTTGCTGATTTACTTAGTGTATAAACTAACAATATTCACTGTCCTCCTCTGTGACAGCAGTAGTGTGGATTGGCTCTATTCAGAGTCCGTGGTTTATGAATTACCAGCACAGAGCTTTTCAAAACTCTGCTAGGATTGAACTGGTCTTAAACTTGACACAGTTTCCTAAAAATGGCTGTAGTATCAGCTTAATTGTTTTGCACTGTGGACTACCACTGCGACAGTTAGGCTCAAAATGGAGCCCAGTTTTACACTTTTCACTGCTATTTTCCTAGCCAAGGCTGTACAGCAACACTGCTTCTCTTGGGGCTACCACTGGGACTGAGCACAAAATAGTGTCCAGCCATGCTCTGTTTTCCTGTTCCACCAACAGTTTACAGTGATACTGCTAACCCTGCTGAAGCCAGCCACCTCAGACCACCCAACTGCTACTGGATGGTCACTGGTTAGAATCTTGATTTTTCTATTATTTCCATGTTTTGACATAGAATCAAATACTTTTGAATGACATTTAGAGTTGTTATAGACATTATACAATTGTATTCTATGCTTAAAAAGGAGCCATAGTCACATAATGGGCTAACATTTGAAAAGTGCAGTCAGGCATCTGCATACTGCAACTGCATTTGGAAGGAATATTTCTTTATTATTCACTTTCGAAATGTATGAAAAAAATCGCTATAGGCATTTTTTAGAGAACTGAACTATATTTAATAAAAAAAACAACATTTAATTTAATGACCTAGGTCTAAAATAAATTATAACTTGAGCATCTGAAATTAAATCAATCTTAACAAAAGTTTCCCTCTCTGAATGCTAGCGCACCAGCTTGCTGATGGAGTCACACACACACACACACACACACACACACACACACACACACACACACACACACACACACACACACACACACACACTAATTATATCACTGATTGCAGTTCATTACTCACATCCTCCGCCACCCTCAATACCATTTTTTTTTTTATTCCAGAGAGGCAGACATTTTCGGAAGAGTTGCCGCCACCTTTGGGCAATCAGACTGGTTCCATTTTGGAACTGATGATCTATCATGAATCACTTCTTCATTATCCAATCAGTGGTCCATGTTCGTGGTGGCTGGAATGTTCTGTTGTGTCAAGACAGGAAAAGGCTGGGCGGCTTTTTAGATGGATTTAAAACAAGGCTTTATCCACTGTTTTTGTATTTAGAAAGATGCATTTTGATGATAATACCCACACAAAATGAAGAAAAGTCCACATACCAAGTGTAATATGTGTATTCCTGAATGAATGTGTAGAGGAATATACAGTATACTACAACAAGGAATGAATCCCACGGGTTCAACAAACTTCTTGCACTGAAGGAAAGATGAAAAATAACATTGTACAGTACAACATGAAAAAACACGACATGTAGTTTCTTGTTTTAACAACCTGGTCAACACATGAACATCAGTGCTTGAGGTGGAACAGGCCTGGCTCGGTTTTCCCGCTGTCCATGGTGCTGATGGTCATTCTACAAATCTGGGTGGCCATCCATATGTCTAAAAGAAATTACATCCTTTACTTGTTCCTTGTCCTAGTTGCTTTTCCTTGATTCACATTGTGCGGTGTCAGTTTTGTTTTAATAATTGTGGCATTTTTTAATTCCCTACTCAAAGGAGAGGTAATCCCTGACATTACTAATAGCAGATGAGTGAGTAAGCTCTGTCTGTCTGTCTGTCTGTCTGTCTGTCTGTCTGTCTGTCTGTCAAAAGGGTCACACAGACAGAGAGGGATTTGAGGGCATTCGCCTATGGTGTTGTGCTCTTTGTGCAGCGGTCCGGGGAAAAACCACCGTAGGCCAAAATAATCAATTTGTGGGATTGTGTGAAAGGCTTACAGTCAGCTGTGGAGCATATGGTGGTCAGATGGGTTGAGTGTGGGACTCCCCATTGAAAACCTTCACCGCCAGATAAGCAGACATCTGACAGTGGTGCTATGGATTGACAGACACGCTCCATGACACAGCGTGTACGCTCACAGCTGTAATTTGGAAAGGAACCGTTCTTCTCTCTGAAACTGCCAATGTGGACCCCACTAAATGGAAATAGTAATTTGCATGTGACAACTTGTATTTATTTATGGATTGTATGTTATTATTATTAAGTTATAGCTATTAGACACAGCTCAAAACAGCTTGTTTTGCTGCAGGTGAGACCGATTCTCAGGACTAAGGCCCTTTTACACCAAGCGCAACGCGAATAAACTAAACGAAAAAGCGTGGTAAAAACATTTGAAATGCATTACACTAAATGACACCATAAACAAAAAGTTTGCGACGCAAAAATGCAGCATATATTTGCAGCATATATTTGAATTGCTTCAAGGTCGGTTTTTCATACTTTTACCCATTGTTTTACCAATCACAACAAAACACAGATGTTAAATAAAAATAACAGAACAACCGAACATGTACAGTATATGTCTACTTTGGAATGAGACAAGGATCATTCTAAGATCCTTTATTGAATGCTTACACGTCATAAATTAGGAAGTCTTCATGTAATTAACTTACCACACAAGCAAGGCACTGACTCTCTTGAAAGTTTCAAACAATGAGTGTTCACTTGACTGGCTGACTGGCGGTGAATGTCAACTTATATGTATAGATTGCAGGATGTGCGATTGATCTCCTCCAGCTATTCTCAACAGGCTCTTAGCCAATAGCATTGTGCCGTTCAACTTCACTGACTCTGACTGACTGCTTGTTCCCTCATCCTCTTTTTTTCCCTTTCATTCATCCAGAAAGGTCTTAGTGGAGAGTTCATGTGTGTGTGCTAAAAGAGCAGCCACAACACTGCAGAAGCCATATTCACAGGTTATATGAGGACAAGTATCCCTGACAAGTATTTTGCAACTAGATCATCTGTGTATAAGTTTGTATCTACACTTGTGTGTGTGTGTGTGTGTGTGTGTGTGTGTGTGGATGTAAATAAAGCATGGCTACAGTTGATACCGGTGGAGAATGTCCTCACTCTGCAGATGTAGCTGACAGCTTCTGCTAGACAGCCTCTATGCGTAAGTGTGTGTGTGTGTGTGTTTGTGTGTGTGCAAGCATGCTTTGTGTGTTTAATAGAGCAACAAGGCATTGTTTAGAGTAGATGTCTTTGTACTTGCAGTGGAAAACACATTGTCTGTTTAATTGTCTACTGTCTTTTGTGTGTGTGTGTGTGTGTGTGTGTGTGAGATAGACTGTATCAATAAATGGACTAACCCTCTGTGACGTCACCCATA
>JAOEHI010052740.1:0-16223 GCA_025447815.1 Percopsis transmontana | reverse complement strand
AACTTAAGGTCTTTGTGGGGGGGGGTTTTTTTGTTAAAATATTAATTTTCAACATATTGGGCTGTTTTGTTTTGGGCATTTTTCTACCCCCCCCCCCCCCCCCCCCAGGCGCTGACCTTTGCCCTCCCTTTTTGCAGGATGAGAAGAAATGTTTCTTCTGCGACTCCCGGCGGCCCTACGACCCCACATTCAACACAATCAGCCACCGCATAGACAACGTCATCACCGCCTTCAAAGCTCACCGCAAGAAGTCTTGGTGGCAGTCGGAGAACGGTGAGCTTTGTGCTGCTACGATGATGGAATAGTTTGGCATTCTGGACTATTTTCTTTTGAACTAAACTTAAAAGAGAAAGGGTGGATAAAGAAAGAGAAAGTGAGATACAGAAATGCAGACCTCCAGTGTCACAAGTACAGTATAACAGGCAGAAAGGAGGAAAGAAGAAAATAGTGTTTAATTACAAATAAAGACATAATATGCAGCATGCCGCTAAAGTACCGGTACCTCTGGTAGCCCTGGTGGGCCTTTAAAGAACCACTAGTAGGACACACATAGAGCAATGGAGCCATGGACAGAAAAAGCATGGAGCGAGGAAAAAGATTAGGGGGGGTCCGCACAGGACAGAAGCTTTGCGGAAAAGCAAAGAATTCCGAGGGGAAGGTGGCTGGAAATGGTTGAGAATAGGCAAGAGACAGTATCAAAGCCAGAGAGAGGAAGAGGATGACAGTGTGATAATTTATTTGCAGTGGCGCATACAATGAGATCCCCTATAACTTGTTTTTCATAACACGAACACAAGGCTCATTTCAGCTCTATTTATAAGCCTTATTACTGTAGCCAGACAGAGACAGTTAGACAGAGAGAGGGACAGTAAAATATGACCCAGGAAGTTGTCACTATATTTATACTCCCGGTTTCTCCGTGGCATTTCCATAGCGCTTGTGGCAGGCTGTCCAATATGTGATATGAAATACAGTGGGGTGCTAGGCGTGCACATGAACACATTGCTTGGGTTAAATTTAGGTCATTGAAACAGGTGCACAATGTGTGTGTTTTCCCTGTGTTTTTCCTTCCTGTGCAGTCTCTTGTTGATATGTTAGTGTACACGAGTGTGTATGCATGTTCACAGAGAAGATCAACCTGGAGACCACACACACACTCTCTATCTCTCGCTCTCATACACACACACTCTAAGTATTATCTGTGTTTTACATGGTATAAAGGTGTTTTCCATTGGAATGTGTCTGTGTGTGTACGTGTGCAAATACATACTTATACACCCAAGACACATGCACAAACTAAAACGCACACGCATAGGCATGAAAGTGGCACTATGGTGTGTTCTTGAGAATAGTACGTTTCAGGAAGTGTGTGGGCTTTTTTCCAGCATGCTTTCTTTCTCCTGCCAAGACCACGTGCCTTTTCCTTTCCAGAAGCCTTTCCTGCAGCGGCTGGTACTCCACTTAGCGCAGCTATGATTTGCCATATTCTAGTCATCTGTTATTTCTGACAGGTAGCTAGAATATGGCAAATCACTGATTGACCACACAACCAGCATCAGATTATTTCTTTGTAATACAAGTAACAGCGAATCAGTGTAGACATGACCTGAATTTGTTTGTTTCTCTCTCTGCAGGAAAGTCGAATGTCTTTATCCAGCTGGATCTGGAAGCAGAATTTCATTTTACCCACTTGATCATGACCTTCAAGGTTAGCTAAATCCTGTCTTTGTCCTGACTTATCTGCTTGTTACAAGCTAAAACGCGTTGTATGAATTTAAATAAAGGTGTAGGGTCTAATGACATGATCTATTCCAGTCAAAGCTTTTGTTCAACATATTACATACAAGCTAGCTTTACCAAACACCTAGGCCTTATGCCCTCTCAATCTCTATATTATTATGGCTAAAAAGACACATATAATTATAACTATATTGGTGCAAATCAACCAATGAATGTGCGACTTCTCCTTGGGGCTAATGTAAGGTAGCCCAGTACTGGTACGAATAAGGCAAACATGTATGAAATGTGTTGAACAGTGAAACTCTATGTGGTAGAGGTTTTCAAAGTGCTGTATCTGCTTCTAAAAAAAGTTTAAAGTAAGTATCTGCTCCACAGGACACTATTGTTATTAAATGAAATGTAGGCTTAAAACCCTGAAATTTCCTGCAGACATTCCGTCCGGCGGCCTTGCTGATCGAACGGTCAGCCGATTTTGGTCGTACCTGGCAAGTGTACCGTTACTTCGCCTATGACTGTGCCTCAGCCTTCCCCAGCGTCTCCATGGGTCCTTTGCTTCATGTTGATGATGTCATCTGCGAGTCACGCTACTCTGACATTGAGCCGTCCACTGAGGGCGAGGTAAGCGGTGATTGGACTAGAGCAAAAGTCACACATTAGTAATTTAAAGCTCACTGTGCATTCCTCTAGTTCAACAACAGAATTCACTTTGGGTAAACAATGTGTCATCATACTGGTCTCGTTTCCAGGTGATCTACAGAGTACTAGACCCAGCCATCAGGATTCAGGACCCCTACAGCCCTAACATTCAGAGTAAGTCAATATTTCAGTAGGTCTGAGGGTCATACAGTGTCCCTTCAAGGGCCTGCATGGCCATAATGAGAAGATCCTTGCATATGCATAAATAATGTTTGTGATTATAGTTTTTTCTGTTTAAAATCATGGATATTTGTTGAATATACATGTTATGAAAATTCAATAATGTAAGGTTTATGTACAGTATGTTTGGTATTAAACATTGAGAGCACATTGTGGTAAGACTGTAACACTACACCCTGTCTTGTGCTGTCTTCTAATAAATATATGACCTTCGCTCTGTGCCCACCAAAATACACTGTTCAGATTAAGTGTATGTTTTGATGGCCTAAAATTTGCCAATAGTTCTTCTTTTCTGTAAACGCAAACTAGAATAATATGTTATCAACTAATGTTAGATAAATTAAAAACCCTAAAAGATAGGTATAAGTATCATAGAAGCATCAAATTTTAACCACATGTGAACACTTAGGGGAGTTGCATGTCCGAATTTTTTATTTTAAACCCGATCATATTTGTTGGTTTAGATCGCTTCATGCTCACAGTATGGCATCATCAGTTTCATATAATACCATGCGTCACTATAAATCAGTATTTTGGTCTTTCCATTTAACTGTGACAGACATTTAACAGGCTACAGGCTACCGGCTGTGACGGTCTTGTCTATGATCTGTGAAACATGGCTCTCTTTTGTGTGGCCAGAGAGAAGACATGGGGCCTGATGTGAAAAGCAGCTGTTTCTCTTTCACTATATCTCTCCCACTCTCAGCCCTCATATTTTGACTGGCAAGACATGAGAGCTTTATCCAAAACTCAAGCCCACTTTCCAATGTAGTGGGAGAAGTTGGCTTGTTCTCTTTTGAAACATCTCAGTATAATTGGGCCCTCAGAGAGACCTCTGACCTCTTTACGGCTGAAGGGCCATATTAAGACGTTAGCTAACACAATCTGTTTTTAGCACTCTGTTTTGTAAGTCATTGTCCTCTGAGAGATAAATTAAAAAAACAACTTGTTTATTGCATTTTTACAGTTAGCCACTGTGCTACTGAAACCTGAATGCATCATTCGGGAGGATTGTTCTGCCATCTGGAAGCCTGCTATTAGAGTACCTGCATGGACAATGTCTTACTGTATAGAGCTCGAGCGATTAACCTTTGTCTATAGAAGCAAGATACTATTACTGTAATAAGACACATTCGTGGTTTCAGAGAGAAGAGTCTATGCTTTGTTATGACATTCCTAAGACACGTGCATTTATTAAAAAAAAATGATTAGCCTTTAGGTATTAATTTGTTGCTCTGTTTCTGTATTTAGTGATTCTTTTCTTGAATGGCTTATTCACCTACAGCAGATATGGGAAACAGGGCCCTAGGTAGAAGAACAATGTCGACGTTTGTATGTGGGGGGAGGAGAGAGGTGTTTTGTGTGTCAAGGTCTCAACGAACAGAACAGGCCTGTGTGTGTGCGTGTGTGAAAGGATATCACACACACATCTGCAGATCAAGAGCTTGCTCATATTACGAGCATTTTCAATCTTGCTTTCCTCTGGGTCTCAATATGAAAATAATTGACCACTGTGTTGTTTATCCTGCACGTTCAATGAGACTGATACCCAAATACAGTATTCGACCCCCTCCCCCTAGTTTAGGTTGATGAGCTACACAAATGCACACACGTTTCCCCATGGGCACATTCACGTACGTGTGCATTTGTGTGCAAGTAATTTTGTGTGTGTGTGTGTGTACATGAGAATGAATTGATTCTACGCTGCTGAGCAGCTGGCTTATGACAGCAGAGAATGTCCCGTCTTCTGCCGTATAACTGGCAGGGTAACAGCTGGGTTCAGTTTAACAGCATGGAAAGACAGACATCCCCTGTCGACAGAGGTTATCTTACACTCTAATGTAACCCCCCTCAGAATACACCACATTTAGAAATCCTTAGGATTTGGAACTCCTTTATGTGGAAATTAACTACTGACGCCTTTTAGACATTGTATATTACTCATCTCATGTTCAACCTAGTCTAAACTTTACTTTCCTCCACTGCTTCTCCTTTCCCAGACCTTATTTCAAACATGACCCCTTAATCCTAAATGACCTTAATCTGTCCCAGGTCATTAATCATTGTTCACCCACAATGCTTAAGGAGACTTAGCACCACTATGCGCCCTGAGTTTGATGGGGGAAGGGTGTGTGTGCGTGTACCCATGCCGGTTACTAGTTTTTAGCTTGTGACTCTGTTTGATATATTACTATATTATTGTGTAAATTTCCATTTTCAACCTATTCAAAATATGTGCTCACGGTACTGATAAATATTGACTATTGGGGAAAAAACATTGCAAAAACACTACCTCAATGAGCACGTATGTGGTGCTAAATTAATATTAACAAGAATCTCATGGATTAACAGTTAAAATGCAACCACATTCTATTGCCATTATTCAGTTGTTGCCATTTAATTACATCATAAATATACATGGAATGCCTTAGACAACCACTGGGGGTAGTCAAGGCCTGAAGTGTATCACAGTACATGCTGTTACACTCAGTCGGCTATGGGGTGTTATAATCTATAATTAGCTCAAGAAGGTGTGATACAACATTTGTTAGTGTACATTCCATTTTACATATTTTTCTCAGTCCTCCACGTCTCTTTACACATCTCTCCTCTTCCTCTATGCTGCCCCCTGCAGATCAGCTTAAGATCACCAACCTGCGGGTCAACTTCACCAAGCTCCACACGCTGGGAGACAACCTGCTCGACTCAAGGTCCGAGATCAAAGAGAAATACTACTACGCCATCCACGAGCTCATCGTCCGCGGCAACTGCTTCTGCTACGGCCACGCCTCGGAGTGTGACCCCATTGACGGGATCAGAGACGACATAGAAGGAATGGTTGGTTATGAAATGAAACCTATTAATTACCTCATGACACAATACCGAGTAGTTACACTCTCAGAAAACAAATATGTACTCTTTGCTTTCAGAATGTAACTTTTCTTGTAACTCTTAACATTTAACATCTAAAAAACATGCTAAATAATCTCAGTAGAGACCAGCAGAGTAAAAAGTGTAAAACTAAAGGTATTCTACTAGACTCACAAGAGAGGTATTCTAATGTGTTAACTCTATGACAACTAACTACACACCCGTCCCTCAGGTTCATGGCAGGTGTGTGTGCAACCACAACACCAAGGGGCTAAATTGTGAGTTGTGTGACGACTTCCACAATGACCTGCCCTGGAGACCAGCCGAGGGGCGCAACACCCACGCCTGCAAGAGTGAGTAGACCATATCCCCTTACTGCCCCTGTACACCCACACAAAGTTTTTTTTTAGTTATTGTGTGTAGTAGTTATTGCTGTTCCTCAGGTTGAAGTTGGGCAGAGCTATGCTGCTAACTGCATTTACTCAGGAGAACTAGGTATCCCTTTGTGTCACCCTGACAGGTGTAACAAAACTGACATAGGAGAATGGGGGAGGTGTCAGTCAAGCGGGGTACGCATCTAGACAGTCCTAAGAAATATTTGAATTAGCCACATTGACTCGATTCACCTCCAGTGGCTTTAAACCAGATAATTATAAACAGATGACTAATACAGATGAGAATGTATTGTCTCAGTCCAAATTGCAGTCATTAAGCTTTTTTGGGCCTGATTCATTTAGTCCATGTCTGGGGATTTCTCGATGTAGCTATAAGTGAAAAACATTTATATCATGTCATGTCATAATGGGACACGAAAAGGGATCTTCTAAGTGCTGCTAAGTGAAAGGGCAATTGTGTTTAAAACCTTGTTACTTGCTGTATGAGGATGACCTATTCTGGATATAGTACATGCATAATACATGATCACAATTAGTGCTTAGTCTCCAATCACCCTGACATCCCTCAGTTGAAAGGAACTACTTTCAGCAGCCCTGTATGCATTGATGCAAATGAGAAGCACGCGATTAGGCTAAATACGCTAGGCTAAACACTCTATGCTAAACACGCTAGGCTAAACACGCAAAACACAAACATGTTCGGGGACCTTCGAGGTCTTTTCATGGCCAAATAAATACATAACATGTCTAAAGCACTCATTTATTTTTAACATTTAACAATGTGGGTTTTTCTATGACCGTCCCCAGAGTGTAACTGTAACGGCCACTCCAGCCACTGTCACTTTGACATGGCGGTGTACTTGGCCACGGGCAACGTCAGTGGAGGGGTGTGTGACGACTGCATCCACAGCACCATGGGACGCAACTGTGAGATGTGTAAACCTTTCTACTACCAGGACCCCACCAAGGACATCAGAGATCCTAGGGTCTGCATAGGTAAGTGTTACTGTCATACAACTACATTAAAGATCCAAAGACCTAAAGATCTGATATACATAGGAATATTTATTATTTTTAAACCATATATGTTTTAAACCATGTACACGATAGGGAATGCGCAAATGTATTCTACTTAGGACAGGTCGCCCTACCATGGACGTCACCATGTTTACCGGTGAGCGTCTCAATAGGTGTGGGGAAAAACAGATTAGTGGACCTTTTTAAAAACAGTGCATACACATAGTATGTACAGTACATACACATAGTATGTACAGTACATACATATAGTATGTAAAATCAGCCATCATAAATAAAACCTTTACATTTAGAAAGAGTATTTCAATATGTGGCATTTATACGTAGCATATTATAGGGTTAGAAATATAAGCCTTTATTTGAAAGGAACTACATTGAGCAAAAGCTGCATTTGTGTTTATCTGCATGCAGGTGTGTCTGCTTGTATTTCTGTTGATGTTTGTATGTTATTTAACTGAATACATTATTATGAATGGTTTTGTGATTATATAGGTAGCATGTGAGTGTGTTGATTTGTCTTTGTGTGTTATGATTGCTTATGAACTGATATTTCTGATATTCATGTTCTCTTTCTCTTTTGGCAGCTTGCGACTGTGACCCGGACGGCTCAGAGAACGCAGGGATGTGCGACAGCCACACTGACCCGTCCCTGAGCATGCTGGGAGGACAGTGCCGCTGCAAAGCCAACGTAGAGGGCCCGCGCTGTGACCGGTGCAAGGTGGGCTTCTTTGGCCTGAGCGCAGACAACCCTCAGGGATGCCAACGTGAGTTCAAGAGAGATGGGCAGCACACCATGTTACGACTCGCACCCAAACAGTGATTGTAGGCTGTGTTTGTGTTTGGATTTGCTGTCACTCGTAGGGCCAGACTTGTACAATATTTGTCCAAGGCCTAAACTAATGGATGCTTTGTGCTCTGCGCCCACTGTGTTTAGTCTTGTACAAGGCTTTGCTACGTAGGCTTAGCTACGTTTACTTTATATACAGTATATACTTGTATATTTAGATTTACGTATGACTAAAGTATAAATTTCGTACAGCTCATGTAAACGGTATGTTGTGTTTCCATATGCCAAATATGACTTTATCCAAAATGGACTAAGACTTGTGGCTTATGCAGATATGATTCTATTTTAAGAAGCATACAGTTTAAAGCAGATTCAGAATATGTACTGTACTTCTCAACTGGGGTTTTGTACGACCGTCAGTTATGTTATGCTATGTTATACGTTTTATATTAATGAGCACATATATTGCTACATGTACTGTTTACTGTGTATATACGTATAAAGAAACTGTATATATTGTGGTATTTTGGGAAGCAATCTTTTAAAGGTCTGTTTCGGAACCATATTTTTTGCGCCGTAAAAACAAGGCTTTTCAATGCAATTCGTTAACAGACCCTGTGGTATTTTCCTTAACCAGCCTGCCGGTGTGACCACAGGGGTACAGTGTCAGGTAACTCCCAGTGTGACCCAGTCAGCGGAGACTGCTTCTGCAAGCGCCTGGTCACAGGACGGAGCTGTGATCAGTGTCTGGTAAGAGAAAGCCCTATCTCAGTCTGACTGGCAAGAACACTCTCATTTCTTTTTTGTGCTCTAAAACCAGTGCTGGCCGGAAATAATAATTACATGTATGTGAATGTAATAATTGATTTATTTTATCTGTGTAACCTGTGGGGTATAATTTGTGCTCTATTTTGCCTCTCTCTCCCTGCCCTGAGAACCGTGCAGTTCAAACGTAATAAAATGATGACATCAGAGTTTCACCTCATGTTTTCAGTTTCACCTAGTGTTAAGTTGCACAAATAGCACTTTCTTTACCGTCTTTTGGTTTTTGTTTCTCTGATAATATATATGCTTCACTATCGCATTGAATGCATTCTCATTTAGTGCCAAAAGAACGAAAGGCAAAATCTTTTGATTGATTTTAAATTGCTGCGTCTCAAGAACTATCTATCACTTCGCTTCACTGTCTCTCTTTCCTGTTCTGTTTTTCTCTCGCCCTCCTCCGAGGTGTTTCGTGGTGATTATACCTTCTGTTATAACTTCCTTTCTTCCCCCAGGCCCGCTTGGCCAGAAATAGTAGCCAGGAATGTGAGCTTTAGCCTGGAATCTGTGCCTAAATTTAGCCCAGGGATTTGAGGCCTGTCTGGTTACAGCAGTTCTAAAACAGTCAGATCTTTACAGGTCAGGTCAGATAATTATTCTGAGTTTGGGATAAGCTGCGGTGCAGTGCATGACTTTTACGCGGTCAGCACCTTCTGTAACAGAGAAAAATACAATCTGTGTAAATGGTGGTACAATAATAATTATACGCCACAGGGATATACGAGTGTCATTTTACGAGAGAGGCGTACTCCATGACTCACACCTAAACTAATGCCAACTTGCTATCATAGTGGAGCAGAGTGGAAGTCCCCCATCAGTAGAACAGAGAATGATACATGTTGTCTGTCTGCTGCTAATGGGGTATTTGCCTTTATCTGTGTCTGTATGTCTGTTTTGGTCTGTCTATCACCTGTTTTGGTCCCGCCCCTCAGCCAGAACACTGGGCACTAAGCCACGACGTGAATGGCTGCAGAGGCTGTGAGTGCGATGTAGGCGGAGCTCTCGACAACCAGTGAGTGACACTTGTATTTTTAGTCTTGAGACACAACCTCATTCATGTCTATGTGAAAATTTGACCAGCCATTTTACTTTACGCGCTACTGAATCTCTGCAACTTCCTAATCTAAATAAAGTCCTTTCGCCAAACCAGAATCGGCTTGCCATCTTAATCCTCAATTGACTTCCATAGTTTCTCAAAACATACTTTTACCGTGTCTACGAAGCTGGTTGCCATCTACTACGGCTAGTGTGTGTTTTCAATTTACTGCAGTTTGCAAAATGTATTTACTGTAATGTTTTATTTGAGATATATTTACGTTTTGGATTGGAACTTGAAATATGCCTGAAAGTAAACTTTAGAACAGCAAACATAAGTTAAAGTACTACTAGTAGAGACACGATCGAAGTATGTAAATAAAAAACAATGAAAGTTAACAGAGGATAAATACACCTGTGAGTTACCGCTTGTGCAACTACCTCAAACAAGGGGGTAATTCAAAGAGAATGTCTGTGGGAGGGCTTAATATTCGAATAAGAAAGCTTTAGAGTCTAAGGTTTAACAACATTCAATTACGCTTTAAGATTATACATCATAAAACCAAATAGCTGCTTCTGCCATGTGTGTAGGACTCACAATATTAAGGCAAAATTAACGCATAAACAAGAATTTGTATACAGTATTTAGTGTCCCAATGCATCCACAGAGTTTTGAGTTCAAATACTGATGACGTACCCTGCATTCAGGGGCTCTGTGGGTAACACATATCAAACGCTATTGGCTGTTGTGTCCTAGTTTCTTGTATCAATAAAAAATATGTCAACAAGAATTTACTGGTTTATGTCTTCTCTGTAGGTGTTCCATGCAAAGTGGTCAGTGTCGCTGCCGTAGTCACATGACAGGGCGTCAGTGTACCCAAGTGGATTCTGGGTATTATTTCATGGCTCTTGACCACTACCTCTATGAGGCAGAGCTGGCCAAGATGGGACAGGTGAGAGCATTCATTAGTGGTATTGTTATTGGTATTAGTATTAGTATTAGTGAAAATCTAAGAGCAAAAATGTAATTAATACTAAAGCATTTGTTGGCGTATTCTAAGGGCTGTACAGTGGAGATCCGAGAGTACCAGCAGGGTCGTCTTGCTACGTGGACAGGCCTCGGGTTTGCCCGCGCACCAGAAGGGGGCACCCTGGAGTTTCACATCACAAACATCCCCTTCTCCATGGAATACGATCTACTAATTCGCTACGAGTCACAGGTCTGTGTGTGTGAGTGTCTGTGTCTGTATGTAAACTTGCATGTAAACGTCCTCCCTGCGGATGTGAGAAGTTATGTCTCTGCTGGTCTAGATGCCCAGGGATTGGGAAGAGGTTCGTGTAACGGTCATCCGTCCAGGGCCCATCCCCACCAGCAGTCCCTGTGGCAATACCATCCCTGCCGACGACCGGATCACCGTCTCCTTGCCTGCAGGGGCCAGGTCAGAACCTCCCTCCACACACTATGAATGGAACGCCAGCGCGCAAGCATTTCTGAACATTTGCCTGTGGATCCAAAAATGACCCGCATAATGACAAAATGACTCTTACGCCACATAAAGAAGTACACTGACAGAACACACTTCCAAAGCCTAACTGTGAACGTAAACTGTGTGTGTGTGTGTGTGTGTGTGTGTGTGTGTGTGTGTGTGTGTGTGTGTTCTAGGTTTGTGGCCCTGCCCCAGCCTGTGTGTCTGGAGTCTGGTGTGAGCTACACAATTCGCTTTGAGTTCACCCGCTATCTGGACGGTAACAGTATCCCAGGCGGTGCTAGCGATGCCATCGTGCTAGTAGACTCAGTAAGCATCAAACACTTCTCCAATACTCTACAATACACTTATCTGAGAGAACACATCTACTGTAAATACCTAGTACTCTTTCCCAAACGGGAAATAGGATGCACCAACCTTTTGCGCTAACCTCAATATGCTAACTAAATAAGCTAAAAAAATATGCTAATTTCGGAATGGTGCCTCCTGTATGTGTTAATTTGGTATAAAGTATGAATTACCTTGTGAGATGTGAGACGCTAAATGCTAGTGAGATACAAAAAAATATATAACTGCATCCCTTAACATGCTTACATACTGTATATTACTTAGATATTAAAAATAAGATGAGGACAGCAATTGCTACTCCTTGTTAATGTTGCATTAGACATAATAACCTCACTAAAACAAATTAATTGTATGTGTAACAGTACTTTTACCACATCATATAACTTATTTTTTCCGCAAATTTTTTTTGGTCTTTATTCTCCTTTGTATGACGCTGCTACCCTTCTTTGCATTCCAGGTTGCCTTCCTGCCCCGCCATACCTCCCTGGAGATGTTTACTGCAGGAGACCCGGCCTCCAACATCAGGAAGCAGGCGTATGAGCGATACCGTTGCCACGAGGGTGCCAAGACCGTGAGCCGGCCCCTGATGAGTGACACCTGTGCTAAACTCATCACCAGCATGTCGGCGATTATTCATGACGGGGCCCTGCGTGCGTTCATTTACTTTCTTAGGACATTTCATATTTCACACTCCCCTATTGTTAGGTCCAACTCAATTTTTCCCTTTTGTCGGTTGCTTAAGTGTTTCATACCACAGCATACCTAACATGCAGTTAATGTGGCTCATTAGACCTTTTCTCTGGACTATGTGGGCATGTACACATAAACTTGATTGATTCCTTCCTGACTCTCCTATGTCAGTTTTGTTGCACCTGTTGGTTATTCTGAGTATTGACACCTGCAACTAAGCATTCTTGATCTGCTATCTGCTCCTTGTAATTGTACTCATTGTAAGTTGCTTTGGATAAAAACGCCCGCTAAATTACTCTAATTCTAGACAAACTTGACCTGATATTATTACATTTGAAAGCCTTACCCATTGCTTAATTCAATAAAAGGCCAGTCCAAGGCCAGTTTTTTAAATTATTTTCTCTGTATTCGTTTTTGTTTATTGCCCCCCTCTAGCTTGCAACTGTGACCCCCAGGGAGCTATGAGCTCTGTGTGTGACGTTCGCGGCGGTCAATGTCACTGTAGGCCTAATGTGATTGGTCGGCGCTGTGACACGTGCGCTCCAGGAACCTATGGCTTTGGACCCTCTGGGTGTATAGGTGAGACACAAAGGGGTTGAAAAGAGTTTTCTTAAAAGTTTTTTCTATTTTCTTGTGAGCCATATCCGATTGTACATTTGACATCAAATTGGGACTTTTTGACAAACTTTTTATTCCTACCTCAATATCGTGTTTATTATCTGTACTTCTGCTTCTGGAGTTTCTGCCTGATTTAGACTGTAAAGAAAGTATGACCTTCTACATGGAACACTATTCATTCTGTATCATCTACAGTATGTGCAATTACCTGACTCAGTTATAGACTTGCGAAGTCGTACGTCATTTTCGGAGGTGCCCCTGCCCATATAAGGACTTCTGGGTCACTCAAATCACTCAGCAGCGAATTTAAAGCCCCTGTAATGTTAATATAGCCACTTAACCATAGAAAGGGCGAAACTATGTCCTTCGGTATTTATTTTACAGCTTTGGCATTCTTTTTCAAGGATAATCAAAAGTGAAGGGAAGGGGCGCCGGTATCTGACTTTCAGCAGTTAGCAAACGAAGATCTCAATACATCCGAAATGTATGTCAAAAGCTCAATTTATTTGCACACACTTAATGTGAGCACTGGCGTAACCCAAACGAAAAAATAACAAAAATGCCATTCTGTGCTCCCATTAACTTTTTTAATTTAGACCCCAAAGGCACTGCCAATGCGAGCAGTGACGACTCCGCAGGTCTATTACATAGAGTGCTGGTACCCTCTAGTGTCTGTAAACACCAAGACTCACTCGTTTTCTCATTTTCCCCATTTCCCTCATTGAATCTCTGTGATCCTCTCTCTCTTTCTCTTCCCTTTCTTTTCTATCCTTTTCATCCCTTCCTCCTGTCTAGCCTGTGAGTGTAGCTTGGAAGGCTCTGTAACTCGGCTCTGCGACAAGCTGACCGGGCACTGCCAGTGTCGCCCGGGTGCGTTTGGGCAACGCTGTGACGGATGCCAGTCGGCCCATTGGGGCTTCCCCAACTGCCGTCCGTGTCAGTGTAACGGACATGCCGAGGAATGCAACCAGAGGACCGGGGTGTGCATCAACTGTAGGGACAACACTGGCGGAGACAAGTGTGACAGGTCAGGACTTGGTCCAAGGGCATGATAGGTAGAAATTATATGAATGAGTTTTGTCACTAATGCATCTGAGTTTGAGGCTTTGAGTGATTTTGAAGGATTTGTAGTGGTTAGTGTAGGTGGGCAATTTATTCAAATTTAATAAGGGTTGTCTTGAAAGATGTTTAGAAACTGTATAAATATATTTGATGATTATGTTGTGGTAATTATAATGTATAAATTTGCCAAAAATGTGTCAATGATAGGAATTGTAATAAAGTATCTATTGTAATTAGGTATGATCTTGCCTGATTCCTTAGGTGTGCCAATGGTTACTATGGCAACCCAGTTTTGGGCTCAGGTAGCCAGTGTCGCCCATGCCCCTGCCCAGACGGGCCCAACAGCGGACGCAACTTTGCAGCCTCCTGTTACCAAGACAACCGGAACAGACAGATAGTCTGCAACTGTAATCAGGGTTACACAGGTAAACTATTCTTTGTTTGCTTTGCAACATTTTCTAACACACTCTCAGAAAACAAGGTCAAAGAATGTGGCTACTAGTGATGCACGGGTCGACCCGTAACCCACGGGTCGGGCTGGTTTGGGTAAGCTTACCAGAAAAAGTGACAAAGCAGCGCTCCGACTAAGTTCTAAATAACTTATAGAAACATTGTGTGCAACAAGTTTTGCGTTATAGGCTCTTTTATAGTCCCTTTTTAAAGTATGCTAAAAAAGAGAACTATGATATCGATGCCATCACTATACAGGTTAAAGTTGGTGGTTTGTGGGTCGAGCAGTGTGGATTGGGTGGATGCAGGTATTAAAAAACCCTGATCCGCGCATTACTAGTATCGATTGTAAAATGCTACAAATGTTTTGTCGGCTGGGGCTGTAACCTCTTAAAGTTGCTTGGGGTTGTAAATTATAAACAATTTACCATTGGACTGGTGTCCATATTAAATTAAATGTTCTGGTACAAATGTGTTTTTAATTTGTTTAACAACGTTGTAACCTTTTTTTTATCAGGCAAGTTACTTTAGCATATATTCTTTTTTTCCAATGGGATGCAACATTTGGAACCCTTAGCAATATTATATTGTCTCGTAATAAAGGTAGAACTAGTCTTTTTTAATGGGGAGTACTCAGTGTTTGATGGCGAATGGTGTAACGTCTGTTATCTCTTCCCTTCCCATCCCATCCCTTGTATTACTGGCACAGGGATTGTTAAACGCTCCGGGGTGACCGTTTTTAAGCGTGAGTAACGGTGGTGACTCCCGCACCCCCCCGCTCCCTCCCCTTGTTCCACCGAACCTCCCCAATGCATGGTTTCAGCACATCTTCCTTCTCCTTTTAACGGTGCTGTGCCACAAAGTGTGCCCCTGCCTATTTGTATAAGACCTGACTCAAATACAGAAAGAAAGGGCACAAACAATTTTGACATTAACAAAATTTGACACTTGAATGCTTTGATTTCTGGGGTTTAAGATTTCTTAACTGACTCAGACAGACCAAATGAATGTGCTAAAATTCTCCATTTTATAATTTTAGCACACAGCCAACAGATTTGTTCAACTAAACACTATTTATTTTGTTACACTATTTGAAAGTTAATTTGAACCAGGTCTGTAAAAATGCTTCATAGTTGCGGACCTGACCCAGAGTCACAATTTTCCACTTAATTACCAACAAAAGTGTGGTTCTTGCACTTCTCTGAGTCTTGTAGGTTAGGTAACGCTTTAAATCCTATAAAATGTGGACCCAGGATACAGTTGTTGGTTGATTCTGAATCTGGGTTAGCTTTGACTCTATCTTTTGTGAAGCAGGTTTAACCACTGTTCACTTTTTACTAGGCACCATTTATATACAGGGAGGTGTAAAACAGCAGCCATGAGGCAAGACATACCTGTACATCTATAATCATCAGTTAATCAACCCACATCACAGTTGACTATCTACGCACCCCTTCTGCCCCGGCTAGATAACTTTGCTTTTGTAGCCAGCTTAACCTACTGCATACTGGCAAAATGCTGAAAGCTTCTGACATGAAACCTACGTTATCATCGAGGGAGCCAGAAGAAAATGTTCAAGTGTTAGCGGTGCTCCACCCTTCTGTCCCGCTAGATGTGTGAAACATTTGTCTCTCTGAGCCCTCCTTAAAAAACTTGTAAAAAATGCCCCAGGACCAACTAAGGGTTCCTTTTCAAGTCTTAGCCAGGACAATGCCTTACTAGTTACTTTACCGGAGATTTCAATAGGGTTTCTTGAGGAAATATGGAGACCTAACTGTATTCTGGTGCGGCGTAAAATAATGTACAGCTTGCTAGAAATTAGTGTGCTGTATATAATCTACTTAAAACTCTGTGATCACAAAAACCCTTAACTAAAACTGGTTAACTAAACGCCATTGTTTGACTAGGAGTAAGTAACAATACTGATTACCTGGGTGACATTATATGTACAAGGTTTACTTTCTTTGTTCTGCATTAATTTCACAATGATGGTTAAACCCAGTACTA
>JAOEHI010052739.1:0-16225 GCA_025447815.1 Percopsis transmontana | reverse complement strand
TATATATACCTGTATATATATATATACACACACACGTGTGTGTGTACATGTCGCATGTGTGTTCTCAGGACTCATTATGTTTGCTTGAGTTGTGTTGTTTCTTCAAACTTCAGCCCCTTCAGTGTTTGGGCTGTCGTTGCCCTCCCGTGGAGTCAGCGCTCTGTGTCAGAATGAACAGTGTCTGAATCAGTGTTATTTTACTCGACAGAGAAAGTACTGGGGAGAGAGACCTCAGAGCCTCCCTCCCAGAACACCACCAGTCCTGGCTCTAGGACTCAGACAATAATAAGACAGCACGTCTGGAAGGCTGAAAAACCTCGCACTGCTCTTTATTAACAGGTGGATAGAGTATTGTCCCAGAAACTCTTGAAACAGACCTGTGTACTTTCTCATGGTCGAAGCCTGTCTTCCAGACAGAGAGAGCACTCAGCAGAACGTTGTGAAAGTGAAGGACATCACCATGCAGGTCCCCACTTTATTTGGTAATCAAAAGACAACGAGAGACAAGGTTGTCCTCTCTCCTTTCCACAGTTTGATCAATACCACTCAACATGGCCGAATCAGAGCAGTCTCATTGCCAAGGCACCTGATAACAGCAATGCGGTTAGCATGAGGACGCTAAGCGGAGAGCGGCTTTGTATTAAAAGCTACATCCTCCCAGCTGTGTTTAATCAGACAGAGAGTCCTTCCTGGTATCATCCTAACCTCTAATTTTGACTAGCAAACCATTAAACGTATTAATGGACAGACTGCTGTTTGCAGACATTGAATCAGAACACATATAAGGAATTTTTCTCGGTGTGATTGATGCAACAATCACACCAATGAACTACTATTTTACACTATTCTATATTATAACATGCATGTAGTGTATTGACCTCTATATTTTGGGTATGAATATGTCTCAAAATTAATGTGTAATTTTTTATGATTCATGAATTGTCATAATTAATAAACCTCGGGGGAACACCCTGCCTTAAGGCACAGGGAACCTTCTTACAGCTTATGGCAACAGCGATTGATCGTAACTGTAAGATTATTATACTATATTTGATAGTATGGAATATATTTATTTATGTATTATTCAGTCAAAAATCTTAAATCAGTCTAAATTGAATCTGAATGGTGAGACTTGACCAGAGGGATTAGTTGTCCAGTACATGAAACAACAAACCGAACTTTCAATAAACCGAACATCTCAAATGATGAATATGAGAAAGCAACCAAACCTTTGGTATGCGTTTAGCCAAAATTAATACTATTTTACTAACTAAACCTGCTGTACTCCGGGGAGTAGATCAAGAAAAGGGAAAGAAATAGAAGGATAGAATCTGGATTCCTCTGCCAAGCTTAAGGATTGCACCAGTCAATTGCTCAGAATTTGCAAATACTTACGGTTTGGAGATGTGTCGTCCTGGGAATGCGGGAAGAGTTTGACTACGTTATAGGAGACTTGGCTGGATGAGATGTCCTCTCAGCATTACGGAAGTGACGGCATCCTCTATTAAAAGATACATTTTAACACACCAGATCTCTTCCTTTGTCTGCGTGTGTCTTTACATGTCGGAGAGATGGCCGCCTGGAACTTTTATGGCAATCATAATCAGCATGCTTTTCTAAAAGAGGCCCTACCCAAACATAAAACATTCAATAACTTATGTTCGATTTCCTAGACATAGCACATACATTTTCAGAATAGTTACAAAATTATCTATTAATATAATCTAAACATGACATGCTTAAACGGTTCATTTACATTCCTACATTATAACGTCTTGTATTTAGTATAATGTCCCTTTAGTAGAAGTGATGTATTATCTCACCAGATTTCATCCCCTCTGTCCTCTGAGGACAAAATCAAAACATTTCTTGCGGTTCATTTAAACTCCATGCCGATGGTTCCTAACTTTTGTTAGAATGGCATTTTCCAATAGTTTGTGTAGTTAGAAGAGAAAAGCAGGGTATCTTATCACATTCCTGTAGCGCAGTACCATGGTGACTTGGGTTGAAGTGTCACTATAGTATATATAGATAGTATATACTACAGGGCTGTTTTCTGGAATTTCAAGGCTCGCGTTACAATTTTCTGCAAAGCAACACTCTTTGAGAGAGAGGGGGGTTGTCACCCCTCCTCCTTTATGATTGTGAATATAATGTTCACTTTCAGTTTTGCTTGGAAATGCATTTGGTTTGCAACAAAGGTGCTTTAATAAAAGGTGAATAACAATGACGTATTTACAAACTACATCACAGCTAATATTTCTACAGTGTTCCTAAGTCTTAAAGCAAAGGTTAGGTGAATGGTGAAGCTAAATTGGTGTGTGTGTGTGTGTGTGTGTGTGTCTGTCTTATGGGGTTGTACTGTTAATGAAAATAATTTAAGAATGCAGAATACAATAGTACTGTGTTAGCTATCGGGCTAAACATTTAGCACAAACACTTCCCATGCGGTTAAAGCACTGCAGATAATGGTTGCCACACGGCGAACACAGTGTAATGACTGGTCACGTGGTACCTTTCTGGTCTAATGTGACACGATCGTCAATCTCTCTCTCTCTCTCCCTCGCCCACTCATCACAAGCTGGAAATGCCTGTAATGGTTCAATCAATCCAGCACATCGACTGTAAACATATTGACGCAGTCTGCGTGCATGTGTGTGTGTGTGTGTGTGAGTGTGATGTCAGCCACAGCTTTGTGAAGGGATGTTTTTAATACAGGAGTTGGGCTGGATTTGAGCGGTACTCTCTGTGGTCATGTGACAGCATGTGATTGGTCGGAACAGGCTCTATCAGAAATCGACCCTATCCCAGTCATTAGAAGAAATGATATTAGCTTCCGAGACCCTGAAAAGCGATTATCTTTGTATTCCTCAAGGAAAGTGGAGTGTGTCTCCCACACATCCGCTCATTATGAGGCTGTGGTTCTCTTTTGAGCACCCCGTCCCGCCCCCCCTCCCCCCCCCCACACACACACACACCTCCTCCTCCTCCTGGAGATAATTACGAGTCACGATGTTACTTTTCACGGCGAGGAAGCGTCCCTCGGGTGTCGCTCGTCCGGTCGTCAATCGGCAGGTGATTTAATGAGCCACTTGAGCCGGAGCCAGCGCCTCGCGCTCCCTTGCGCCCCCTCGCGCCCCCTCGCGCTCCTCCAACCCTCATCCTTCTCAGGATGAATCCTCAATTGTCTCTCAGAGACAGATGGATTGTCTCAGAGAGAGAGAGAGAGAGAGAGAGAGAGTGAGAGTGAGAGAGAGAGAGAGAGAGAGAGAGAGAGAGAGAGAGAGAGAGAGAGAGAGAGAGAGAGAGAGCTGCCCCAGAAAGCTGATGTTCTTGTTGACTCTGGGATCACAGATTCTGCTGCCAGGCACCCCTCCCCCCAGCGCTGAAGAACGCGTGCACCAGCTCGAGCCGGCCCGCCCCACTAACTGCTCCCATAGATCCACGGCATCGACGCAGAGAGACGTTAGCAGTTTGGAGAGGGGTTACGCATCAGTGGGAATACTCCCTTCATACAAACAAGGACAGTGAGGCCGGGTGCACACAAGCCAATAGATTGTGCAACATGTCTATTCCCATTTGCTGTAGGTGAATGTAGTTTGCGTTTTAATGCATCCTTCACCACTGATATGCTATGACTTAATGTAAAAGTAAATGGAAGAAAACTTGCAGCACCAAATGCATTGAAACAAAATCCATGGTGTGTTAGGCATCATAGCATAACTTAATGGCAATGCTCTCCCGCATTTCATTCATGCGGGCAAAAATACGAGCCATTATTAACATTATTGGTGCATAAAGTTGCTCTACATGTATGGTACATACGAAAAACAGTCCCAGTGGAAAGAAATAGTAACGTTTAGTGATCGTTTACACAATTATAAAATAAAGAAATGAAATAATAAAAAGGAAACAAAATGATGTTCAGTAACTTCATTATTTTTAAGTTAACGTACTGTCCCTTTAAGCAACAGTACAGTGTGTTAATGTACAGCAATGTAGGCACGCAACGCATTGACATGCTGTCAGCCAGGCATACCCCCCACCCCCCTCCCCATCCCCTCCCCTCCCCTTCCCCCCAACACTGACCTCCTTTAACCCCCAAGGGCTGACAGGGTCCAACGCGCCATCGCGCTCAACTGACTTTCAATGGACGGTCCACGACGCGGTGCATTAGCCTACCCCATGCCGTCAGGCTGCAGCTGTGTCACGCACGCACACACGCACACACACACACACACATACACACGCACACGCACACGCACACAGCTAGCCCACTTAAACCTTTTAACCGGGGCCTGCCAAGAAGAAGCACCAAGAAGGGGTCATGCTGTATAGTTTGTGCGTCTGTGCGCTAGCTAATAGCCTCACAAGCTCCGCCTGCACAATTGGCTCCACCTCACATTAGTCTGGGAACTCAATTGGAGAGCCGCTGGTCAGACGCGCAGAGAGCCGCCGACCCAACCGGTCTCCAGGTGGGTCGCTCAGCTGGTGCCGTCGGCGGTTACGCGGCTGTTTTCAGCAAAGCCACTGCAGTCTCATAAACGACACACCGGCAGACATACATCAGTATATCTGCGTGGAAGTGAGTGATCTTATTCACAAGCGGTATTGTGTAATATTAGGAAAGATTTCGTTTTTTTGGGTTGTTTTTTAATGTAGCCTTGTTCAGGCGGCCAGCCCAGATCTGATTTTTGGCATATCCAGATTGTATCCAGATTGATTTTTGTAAGTTTGAACTGCAAAAAAAACACATGATATCCGATTTTTGCAAAACGTATTTCAAGGTGTCTTTTGCGTCATCAGACTCGGTCCTAGATGGCTGCAGAGCCTGTCAAATGTTCCCCGGCTCATTCTAACAGTGGCAAGCCACCCATCGTCATCAAAGGTCCTGAGGGCGACATGTTCCCACCAGTCGGTACGGATGACACCGCACCTCACAGTGAAGCCAGCCGTGGCTATGGCAGGGAACATCGCAACGCATACCAGCCTCCTCCGTCGCTGAGTTTGTCTGGGGTTGTGCACTGCGTCTTGACAGCACGATTGTTTGGAGGGCGGGATGATGATGCACCTCCATTTCTCCTGCTTCCACGTTGGATCGCAGCGTCACCAGGGTAGCTACCGTAGTTACTAACCGACGCCTACACCGTCACCGCAGCAACCCGTGCAGATACAGGTTGGCGATGTCTGGACACACGAATCCGGTCCGATCACTTGCAACAGTGCGTCTCAAAAGTCTGAACGTAGCCTAAGAACATTACTGGCTCATTTCTAGATTCATCCAAGCACTCAAGTCATCTCAGATATAGTATCAATACATTTTGGCTGTGAGTTTGCCTTAATATGATAGCTTAAAATGCACGATACACCCTTGTTTTTACTCAGATAGGCCCCCCCTATGTCGGAGGTGGGGTGAATCAGTGACACATGTGTCATGTTGTGCTATTCTGCAGTACAGTACGTGTCCAGGGCAGAGCTGAGCTCTATCCATGTTCTATCCCGGGAGCAACACCATTTGTCAATCTCATGTGGAAGGCTGATTTTATCCTACCTCTTCTATCTATGTACCGTGTGTGTTTATTACACATACACATATTATTCCCTTGTTGATGGTGGAGTGTGTGTGTGTGTGTGTGGGTGTGTGTACGTTTGTATTGCGAGGGTCCACTCAATCCGTCATGCCCTGATCCCCCCTCCCCAAGTCCCTTTGAAGTGAGGCCTGGATTTGTGTGGAGGCAGGAGGGTCTTTCACGGTGCTACGTCTACGGAGTGTCGTATTTCACCCTGAATCAGGCTCTACCGGCCCCAGTGACGCGGGCGCTCCGGGGGCAGGTCTGAGTCCCCCCCGGCCACCTCTGCTATTGTTAATCCATAATTATCTTCAGCGCATGCGTGGCTGTTTAATTTAACCCCTGCGTCGTCACAAGAGATGTCGACAAGCAGAGGGAGGATTAATTAAAAGGCAAATGCGTCTCAGGAATAATGTTGTGATTTTTCTTTTAATTTAATCGACGCCTTCAGACTGGGAAAGTCAGTTTCACTGAATCTAAATGGTGACTTACAGCTAATCTTCTTCCACTGGGCCCCATGAATAATTTACTACTCAATCTCTGTCACACAAAGCGTAGTAGCCCTTTAATCCAAGTAGAATCACTGTGGGTCTGTATATACAGAGGGACTTAGCGGCAGCAAACTGCTGTGAAAGACAGGTTCAACTCTGCCCTATCTTTATTTTACTGGGTAACTTATTGTCACATGTTACAAACAGCAGCACATATGCAGCTGCTCGCCTTTTGTTTCTTTTAGCGCTGACCAAGCTAGCCCAGCAGAAACCACCACAGCTGGGTATTAACACCAATGAGAAAAGGGCCTAAGATGCAGTACCGTTAATGGCCACCGGGCAGCTGTTTGGACTTGGACACAGCAAACCGCTCAAGTGTACTGGAGGTTAAATTCCAGAATGGGCAGGCAGGAGTCAGGTCAGGGACAGGCAGGCTTGGTACGACAGACTTGACAGACTATAGCACCTCTCGCTGGGGAACACACAGACTAAATACACTACGATGCTCCGTTACGATGATATTAACGCTTCTGTTGCATTTGCATGAGATCACACTACCCAGAAGGCCAGTTGGGAAACGGCTAACGGCAAGTTTGGCTTCAAAAACGTACGTGCACAAACCCAAACGTCACTCACTCACACACGCACACACGACGTGCAGTCCATCATCGCAACACTACGAAGGCTAGGCATTTAACTAGCCAATTGGCAACCAGCATCATCAATCTGACAGTGTGACCGGTCCATAAGCGTGGCGTTAGCGGCCTCCATCGACAGCGTGCGTTGCCACACAGCGGTGCCGCTGCCAAGCGACGGCTGCCAAGCGACGGCTGCCAAGTCAGAGTTTGACTGAGCGTGTCTGGCGGGCAGGCTCCACCCCCCCACCCCCCCCACCCCCGCCACCCTCCCCCCATACGTGGATTGATTAAGCCGGGCCTGGCTGTGGCATTCTGTTGGCCCGCCAACCCCCCCCCGCCGTCCCCGGACGCGTCCACCTGTCCGGCCTGTCAGACGCTTAAGTTATGACATCACGAGGGGCCTCATGAGCCCCCCTCCATTGTGTCCAGATGAAGGGCCATCCATTTCACGGGCGGCGCTGCCCGGACGATGATTTGTGGGCGCCATTATCCCCTGGAATCACTCTGGAAGATGACTGGGGCGTGAGAACCCAATACCTGGCCTGTGTCCCGACACTGCTGGACCGTTCCAGTGGGGAATAAAACAACACTGTAATGTTGCAGTTAAGATACTGTGTTGATGGCTGACCTTGGAATTATTATGTACAGTACACAGAAATACACATTTACATACAGGGAAGAGAGAGAGAGGGAGAGAGAGAGAGAGAGTGGAAGTGAGTGTAACCTAGTTAAAATCAGCAGGTCTGCTTGCTCGGTCTGACAGCGGAAGCGTCTGCAGGCTTGACTAATTCATTATAAAACCATTTGAAAAGCCAGGATGCTTGTCGTTATAACCCGAGACGGAAAAATAGAAAATGCTGACTTTTTGAAATAGTAATTTCCAAGTTGACCATCACAATGAATGTAATGAATAATTCATTTTGTTAGGAATTCACTCTTAACAAGAGCTGAACTCGACATCAAAATAAGCAGATTTGGTAGGAAAAAAAAAACCACACTCATTAACGTGCCGCCGTTAAATGGCCCGGACCATCTAGTTTCATTTCAAGTTGACTCTCCAGGTTAGGAGAGAATGGAGAGTGTGAATCAAGCGTCTGGGTGCTTTCACACAGCCTTTAGCCACGAACACAATGCACACCGTTGAGACGCCCAACTTATCAGCCCAGAGCAGTTCTGAAAGGCCCCCTGGCTTTCCATACATCCGCTGAAGGATTTCAACTCGCAGGCAAGGCCACGTGACAGTGTGCGGCCGTTCTGCAGAAGCCAGATAAAACGCAACGCAGAGGACATTAACAGCGGAGTAATGACTCCGCGGGTCTGCAGTGGCGGATCTTGGTCTTTTGGCCTCATTCGGGGATTGTGGGTTGATTTTGGCTGGGATTTGGCTTTTTTTTGGTGATTTTACTAATACTTTCAAATATAATGTCTACTGTATTATTTTTCCGTCAGTCTGTGATGGTTGTATGTGCCTTGGCCGAAGGGTACTTTGGCCGATATATAGTGGAGTTCAAACTAAGGCGGACTATCTTCAATAACACTCTAGACTCGACAGTTGAAGCGTCTACAGGCTTGTTTTCGTAATTTGTCCAGTGTCTCCGTATTTGTTGGCCAAAGGATTTCTGCAGTGAAACTGTGCATTACATGGATTTAGCAAAGTGGGGGATGTTTAATCCTAGCTAGTTTACACAAAGGATTGCCATTTCACATTCCCTCACAATACTGGGGAAAAAGGAAATGACAAAGTAAATTATATGCACATTTGTACTCTCTGTGTTCATTCCACAGAAATCCTAAAGAGACTCAACTTCACCCAACACTGATATCTGATAAGAATACCAATTGTATTCAGTCTTTATTTAAAATATGCTGTAAAAATCTCTGTCTTCTTCAAAATGTAAATGAATACCATTTCCTGAAAGGGGAGAGGGGTCTTAATCCGCCCGTGGGATTACAGTTATTAGAAGCATAAATGTCACTTTCATGTCCTCATATGGCTGTCTAATTTCCCCCAAAATGAATGCCTGTGTGCTGGAAGTTACATGGCATTTTGCAGTGTCAGCCCTCCTGTGGCAGCCCTCTGCCAGCCCTTTGCCAGAACGTTCTCTCTTCATCTGAGAGGGGAGGACAACCTCTTCCTCCTCCTGCCTGCTATTTTTCACCAATGTCCCCCCCCGTACTGGGAAACCCTTCATTCACAACTCTAATGTATACAGGAGAGGTTTTGCAACTTCAGTTTCAGAACAGAGATAGACAATCATTTAATATAAAACATTTCTAATTTTCAGTGACAGCTTTGAATTATGGTGGCGTTATTCAAGACCCTACATTACATATGTGGATGGTTTTGGTGTATTTATACTGCCAGGCATGACTAATCGCAGCAGAGATACCCTATGTGGGCATGCGGGAGACAATCCAGTCCTGCTTTAAGATCATCCCTTAAATCATGAGATCTAATCCTATTATGTTATTATATATGGGATTCTGAGTCACGTCATCTAATCTGGGGCCAAGTCTGAGGCCAACTTAAGTTGAGGATGAGATGATAATCAAATTATATCTCTCCATACGCCTTTGGCCGCTGGTAGCCATGCCGTCTCCACAGACCTGAACTTTCAGCCCAGATCTGTTAATCCCATTGTAAACTCCTATTAAAGTGATTTCCACTGACAAGGGGGGGATGAGCGGGCTAACAGGCCACTGTTCAATAGCGTTCACCTGAAAAGACCGTTTTAGTTGATGGGATTTGCTTCAGTGAAACTACAGACACTGAACAGTAGCTGAACAAGTGCTGATCATGCTCAGACAGAACAAGATGAAACATTTAAACGTTGAAACGTTGGCACTCGACAGTTTTTAGCACATTTTGTAGAAGCTACACCCTGATTGGCGAGGCACGACAAGACACCCATTTGCATACTGTAGTTTCTTGTAAATTAGTTAACAATTAACTGGCTACATCTCTCTCACAGCCAGCTGTAATGCGCCGCCGAAGAAATCGTACCAATTTATTCATATCCTGAGTGATGTGCAAATCAGAAAATGTTTTAAAATATTCACTTTCTGTAGCAAAGTCAGTAGTAGACGGTGTCCATTTTATGAAACGCAGACGTGCATGGTTTTATTTCTAAAGAGGCAGGTGCAACAAATTACTCATTACAGATTCTGTTGTCAGTTCCCTCAAAGAGACTAATTCAATGACCCCACCGTCAGGGGGAATGTCTGCTTAAGCACAGAAACATCTTCAGGTCATAAATGTTCCTCTACACAACAGCATGTATGGAGATCACATCAGCGGGCTAGTCAAAGAAATGACATAATTAACCTCACAATGGCAGCTGAACAAAATCAACATGCGGTGACAAAATGTATACATGTTCATTAGCGTTGTTTACTGACTCATTACGTAACATAACAGTCGTGCTTTCACACAATCCCAGGTAGACGCTACTTGCCCTGGTAAAAACTATAACACCCCCGTAACACCACCTTTCCGGCAGAAAATAGACCCCCCTGGCACCCTAATGAGCATCATTAGCTGTAAGAAGGGCAGGAGCGATGGCAACAGACAGCCAACCATCTTGACTAACTCACACTAATCCCGCTCTCCCGCCTGCCGTGTGTCGCCCACAGGACGCAGCCATGACGGAGCCCGCGTTTAGGAGCCCGGGCCGCACGGACACATCCGGACGCCAAACATCCGACTAAACAAGCAGGTGCGTGATGCGGTCGTCAGCCTGCTGTTGATCCACTGGAGGTCATTGGGGTCATGATGTATCACGTCACATTGGACAGAGGCGTCCCGGGGGGTTCTGACACTGGTTCTGGCTCGGTATTATCTGGAGCATGACACGTGTTCGGACGAAGGGGCAGGGGCAGACGATTGCTCAGCTTGTGCATGTGAACATAGCCCTGCAGATACGTGCTGCAGTCTCAGGAATGGCACAGTATTAGACACTACATCCGCAGACAGCAGCCCACACATGTAGCGCCGACAGGACCAGAGAACTGGATTACATTACGCTCCCTGAAGAGTCTTTAAAAGTAAAGAACAGCTGGAAGGCTCGTTTCTGGCACTACACGCCCTTCATGTCTACGTGAAGATGTTTTTGTTAAGAGGAATGCTTGACATGGGTCCCTGTGTGTGCGTGCGTGCGTGCGTGTGTGCGTGTGTTATGGAGATGCAGGCACCTTCAGACATAAAACAGCCGTCTCGCTGACGGTTATACTGTGCTGCTGAACATATAACAATGTTATTCAAACCCTTCACTCTCCGTCATTCACGTGGAACCTTCATTTTCTTCCACGGCGGAATGTTTTATGCAGAGGTCACCTGCTGTGACACAATATGCAGATAAACTCAAAGCCCCTGGAGACATTTCAGAGAGCCAGTTCACCTTACACATAACTTTTTATATCCTTATAGGGTGATACACCTCACTGTCTGCTGTTTTACCCTTTCACTCACCCTTTTACTGTTACAGAATTTACAATAAGTACTAGTATTTAAGAGCAGGTAGAGTTACAGAAAGTACTAGCATTTACCAGCAGGTAGGGTTACAGTAAGTACAAGTATTTACCAGCAGGTAGGGTTACAGTAAGTACTAGTATTTAGGGGCAGGTAGGGTTACGGTAAGTACTAGTATTTAACAGCTGGTAGGGTTACAGTAAGTACTAGTATTTAGAGGCTGGTAGGGTTACCGTAAGTACTAGTTTTTAGCAGCAGGTAGGGTCACGGTAAGTACTAGTATTTAGGGGCAGGTAGGGTTAGAGGTAAATACTAGTATTTAGCGGCAGGTAAGTTACAGTAAGTACTAGCATATTGGCACATACATTATTTAAACATAAACGTGGCTGATCATTTTAAAGAACATTAGATCAGCCCTTATATGTCGACACATATTGCAATAATATTATATATACCAGCCTAATATGTTAATGTAATTTAGTGGGCAGCCACGCCATCTGTATTATATACATTTGTGCTTGTTTCTTGAAGGCCAGTGTAGAATGGATGATAAACGGTTATATTATTATTTCAGAAAGTTGAACTTGACTGTTGTGAGTCAGTCGTCAGCCAACCAATGGCAGGGCTGCCTACTATTACAGTACTGTATAAATCACACACCATCACACACCATCAACACCATCGTGGCTCTTCATCCATACATGGATGTGCATCAGCAGAGGCACATTAGGCTACTGGTGAGATGGGTCCCCTTCCAGCTGAAAGGTCTTGGTGTTCGATCCCCTATACGCCAACCTCTGAGGTGGGGAAGGGGAGCAGAGGCCTAGTCCCTTTCTCACATGTAGCTTGACTCAGAACATTTCAATATAAGGGGGCAGGATTGTCTGGGTGTTGGACTCCCAGCCGGAAGATCATGGGTTCGAGCCACGGAGTTGGCCTACCTGTAAGCATTCTTGAGCAAGATGTCTCACTGTAAGTTGCTTTGGTTAAAAGGGTTTGCTAAATGACCTAATTGGAATCACCCAGCCTCGTCTGACAGTGTTGGTAGGTCATCTGATCTATAGGATAGTCTAGTGGTCTAGGTGTTGGCAGAATATGGTCTAGGTGTTGGCAGAATAGTCTAGTGGTCTAGGTGTTGGACACAGAGCCCCAGAATTGGCCTACCTGTAAGCATCCTTTAGCAAGATGCCTAACCCCTATCTGCTCCATATAGCACCATGTAAGTCGCTTTGGATGAAAGCATCTGCTAAATTACCTAAATGTAAATGTAATCTATCAACCAGAGGCTGGAGGGCTGATTCATGGGAGCTTATGAGTACATTGAGCCGCCCAGGTCAGCTAGCATCCAGGGAGGAAACACCACAGACCTCAGATGGCCGTGGTAGCAGTCGATTTACCTGCCTGGGTACAAAGCCACACAGGGAGCGGGGCCCGGCACGTCTCTCCTGCAATAGACATTATCATAACAGGATGGGTCTTCAGCCTTCAGAGATGTGGTCCTGCAGTGCCTCCATCAGCAGTTATGTGAAATGGAGGAAATGCAATTCATGTCCAAGGTAGAATTTTAGATTAAAGCCCTCCTTATCGTCCCTTTTGGGGGAAATGCCCCCCCCCCCCCACACACACACACACACCATTCTCCGCATGGATTAGCCAGGAGCGCTCCAATTCCTTTCCTCTACGAGTGTGAGACATCAGCGTATGCGTGTGTTGATGCACTGCGTGATCTCGCAAACATCTTTTTCTATTAGCATAATGGATGAAGCAGAGCAGCAGAGACGAAGATCATTAGGCAGATTTCCATTGTGGGCAAATCATCTGGACCATGTATTGTCTAACTATCTGAGAAAACGGCCATGTGTCACACGGACACCTTTCCCCCTGAAGCCGTACACGGTAAAGCCCTGCCGTATACTTCGTAGTTTGGCCAAAATGACCCTTATTCATTCAAGAGCGTCGTTTTGTCCACCGTTTGCGTTCTGTTGTTGGTCATAACAGTATTAACGGCATGTCATGCGTCAAAACAACGCCCCAAACACAGCCTCTTATCGTAATCTGTTTGCGCTAACATCCTAAACACCGCTGTAGTCTCACTTCAATCTGTTCAGAATCAGGGCTCACACCTTCTCTCCACTCCCAGCAGCTAAAGTCAGGACTGCTGGCTTCGAGAGAATGTGTTTTAATTATACAACGCTCAGGAAAGAGCTTAGAAGTGCACTGATTCCCGCACTTTGCCTTGGATTAAAATATGCATTTAAATATGAGGCGTGCCTGTTAGTGTCTCACATTGAAGTGAGCGTGCTCCAGAACTCTTAGGCTAATGGTCTCCGAGGGGCGCCGGCATCCATCCCATTCATTAACATCAGAGGCACCTTTAGAGGCCCCATAAGTGTCTTTGATTGTCATGTAGGATGTATGCATTATGTATACGCCGGGCTACAGGTGCTGCAGGCCAGCTGGGGCAAATCATTTAACCGAGTGAAGGTTGAACGTCCAAACACCGCTGTAGTTTTAAAGCAGCGTCACCGAGTTTGTATTCTCTTTGCTCCGTGGAAGGGAAAGTAGCTCTCTGTTGATTGGCCAGTGCTTTTTCGTGGCAGCAGCCCTGCCAAAGAACTGCAGGATGGTTTCCGGAGAAATCTCCTGCCTCCCTTCAATTGACAAACCTCTCTGGCGCTACTGTGACCAAACAAAATGCCGAGAGCTCAGCAGAGTGCTGAGCTGGTATTCTGCAGATTAATAAACTTGAATGTCATCAGAAAGAGGGTTTTTATCTTGATAAATCTATGGAGCTTTGAGAACTTTCACTGAAACCAGCTTACAAAAACATTTAGTAAAAAGTAAAAATGTATTCACCCTGTCACTACAGTCACAAACTCACACTTCAGAGATGCAATACAGATATATAAACCAGATATGGACATAAAGTAAATGAATGAATGTTGGATTAGGAGATTTTATTAATCATGTATTACATTTCGCCAGTCGACTCCCGTTTGGGAATTTCCTTTATTTGGGGCTCAATTTTTGATTAAAACAATCTACTGAAACGTCTAAGATTGTGTGGGAACATTGTTAGCAGAGTGCATGCCGCACGCACACACACACACACACACACACACACACACAGTTCAAAGCTCTGCTCTCCGGTTGAGATATGGTTGCGGACAGCAGTGCCACGCTGAAGTGGTGAGGCTCTCGGCACTGCTGTTGGTGGAAGAATATCAAACAGTGTGTGTGTGTGTGTGTGTGTGTGCGTGTGTCTCCGTTAGTGTATTCCTGTTTTCATTGCTGTGTGTGTGTTTGTTCAGAGCAGCTCCTAGTTGCCTGTCAGGTCAGTGTTGTGTCAAAGCAGCTCGCTGCCTGGCACAGACAACAGGAGAGGGCAGTGCCCACCTCTCTCTTAGACTAGTAGCCTACTAACCCATCGTCACCCATTAGCGGCCAGTAACCTGACAACCGGTAACCTGACAACCGGTAACCTGACCACCAGTAACCGGACAACCGATAATCCTGACAACCCGTAACCTGACCACCGGTAACCCGGCAACCGGTAAACGGACAACCGGTAACCTGACCACAGCACTGACTCACTCCCACTAGTGCGCTAGCTAATCCATATGCAGCGCGCACAGCGCTGTTCATTAGCTTGCAGGTGCCAAGCCCACACGAGAGGGATCCCACAGGTTGAGGTCTCTGCCATCCTTGAGGCAATTATTAAGCGTTTCCAGGGCCAAGCACCTGGAGAGCCATACAGCTAACCCTTCCCTCGGGACGTCTCGATGCTTTATGTAGATTAATTTAAAGGTTTACAGTTGGCCTCAGGCTGGGCCATTGAGCCTCCTTTGCCGTTGTAGATCGGGTATGTCCACACACGGTTTAGGCCAGTCGCACTGTGCCAAAAAACATTGATGTGTTCCGATTTCTCCTTAGCCGCGGAAAACATTGTCCCCCGGTGTACAGCATTTCATCCTTCCTCGCCGTTTGTTGTTGCTGCTGCCGATGTTTTCATCCTGTAGTCAGATATTGATTAAGGTGTTCAGCCTAGCGTGTGAAAGCTACGCTGGGGGGGGGTTGGGTGTGTGTGTGTGTGTGTGTGTGGGAGGGGGGGTTTCCCGTTTCAATCGCTACGTGGAGTAGCATCATTGATCGTGATTAAAGTGACACACACACTCAGTTATCCCCACTGTTGGGCCAATAGACAAACCGCCAGACCGGGTAGAATTGTGGGCCGGCTCCTAAGTTTTATGAACATCTGAGACCCATGAATCAGTCCCCCTGTTCGGGGCCTTTAAAAATCCTCGCTGTTTTTTCTCTCTTGCTAGCGTGGTATGAAAGGATTTAGACCCACCCCTGGTGTGATTTAGAGAGACAGGTACCCGGGAAATAGGCTTCACACAGATATTGACGGGCTACAAATCGTCTGGGACTGCCAGTGCCGAGTAACTTCGTACAAGGCCACTGGAGCTCCTGGGGGATTTTTTCTGTGCATAATTCACCGGCGGACCGCGCCGCTGATGTAGCCTTATGACCATCCATAAGGTGTAATTGCTTTTCTTCTTCCCCCTGGCTGTCACAGAGAAATAAACAGCATCGTCCATAGAGCATGTGATTATTGGGTTATAATGCTGGCCCCCCCCCGGGCTCGGGTAATTGTGACTTCATTCACACCGCCGCCAATCAAGTGGTGGTTGTATCGAGAGGACAGAGATCACGCGGGGGGGGGAGAGAGAGAAATGACGCGCAGGGACATAGGGAGGATGGAGGGGATTGAAGAGGCTTGTTGCTACATAGCTGGCATGTGGCTGAGCTCCTTGACTGGTGTGTTCAAAACACGGAGCGTTGAGTGGCTGGCTCTTCCAAAACGCCACGGCCCGCTGATTGACAGGCGCCGCGACCATCAGCACCGCGTTCTACAAGATTGTGCAGGCATCTGACTAGTTTCCATTACAGATAGGGTCGCGCGGGGGGGCCGCCCCCCCCCCCCGGGGGGGGGGGGGGCGGGCCCCGCGCGGGGCGGGGGGGGGGGGGGGGGGGGGGGGGGGGGGGGGGGGGGGG
>JAOEHI010052738.1:0-16226 GCA_025447815.1 Percopsis transmontana | reverse complement strand
CCCCCCCCGCCCCCCCCCCCCCCCGCCCCCCCCCCCCCCCCCCCCCCCCCCCCCCCCCCCCCCCCCCCCCCCCCCCCGGGTTGCATCATCTATTTCTCAGACAACAGTGGGCACTAAGGAACTTGCACTTGAGTTAGCTAGAGACCAATGTGGGCTGAAATTTTAACTGTTCAAATTTTTATATTAAGCTTTCACAAGCGGGAAGTTAAGAGCTTGCGGCACTGAAACTACATATACTTGTGCCCCCATAGTGCTTAAAGAATGGCACTAAATTTATAATACACTTTTAATGGTACAAAATGCTAGGTGAAAGAGGTTGTGTTAGTTCCAGGCAGGCTATGACTGAGTGTGAGGCAGGCCCAGTGAATGAAGACAGAGGGGATTTCCTGGAGCTGTGAGATACATCATAGCAAAGGAATCCAGCTAGGATTGGTAGCTGGAGCCAAACAAGTCCTCAGTGCAGCAAACTGCAATGCTGCCATGACTTTGACGCACACAATACACATGGGGATCACACACACACGTGCATGGGTACATACTGCTGACAGTTTATTGAGTGTATAAGTAAAGCATGTGTTCATAAGCGCACACACCTTAAGGTTCACACTGGACATGCGCTCTGGGTAATTTAAGCGCAATGAAGTGAATCTTTCTCTAAGAATAATGGCTGTAAATTAATACAGGGTTTTGTGGGTGTGACAATGGTTACACACAAGTGTGTTATCGTGAATGCCTTTTCATTGGAAAAAGACACGACTTTTTGTTCACTATCTTATATACAGGTGGTTTTCCACTGCAGGAACCAACCGTGTAGGAACTGTTTTCAGGGCTGTTTTCAAGGGCGAAAGAAGTACCAACTCCAGGGTAGGTACTTCTGAATGGCACTGAAAAAACTGCTGAATGTAGTTCTAAGCATATAAAAAATATTTCTTTCCAGTGAATCTCTTAATTACACCAATCTTGTGCATCTATTTTCACTGTGTCTGAACAACCAGGAAATAGTCTAATCTAGTGAAGTTTGCAGTTTTGGTTAATGTTCAAGGTATAACATTTATTTTAAGCAAATCTCATTGTGGAACAATTTCACCAACCCTATAAATTATCTATCTATTAATATTTGAATATACACAATAATAACTGATTTAGGAAGATGATGCAGATGCAATCAAATCTTGACTGTAAATTGTAACAACAATTGTAACAAGGTATAGAGACCATGTTCAGTGTTAGTAGTATTCTAGTAGTAGTCTAGGCTAGTATTAATGGAAAATGTGAATCTTTATTAAGCGTTTCCTTAAGCAATAGATAGAATAGATAAATAAATAAATAAATAAATAAATACCCACACTGCACCCATTGCAGTGTGGGTATTGCAAATGCTCTTAGAAATGTTGACAATACTGTATATAATTTGTGAATTAGCATATAGCACAGAGATGTAATAAACAGCTTTAAACAGTTCCATTATATGAAAGTTAATGGAAGTTTATGGGCCCTAGGTTCCCGGTCAAATGCAAGCGAAGGCGCACGGTGGAAGTCCGCGGCGCAAGTCGATCTAAGGTGTGGCCAATACTTTTTGGGTAATTTCGGGACGACGGTAACAACTGCGGCGTAGTTGTAAAAGGGCTGGATTAGAGCAGGAGTGGTACGGGCCAATCAAATCAGCTCTCATTCCCTTTAATAGTAGCGCGCTCTCTGTCTCAGCCAACTGCCAATTTTGCAATAGACGGCGAAAGTCCAGACCGGCAGAAAAGCTACTCCCGGGAGACAACTGATATGGCACATCTCTCTAATAAAGGCAGGAATCTCTGTGTGTCTGTCCGTTTGTATTTAGATGATGTCGAGAACCGTTTACCCAATCGACTTTACACCTAACAGGTGTGTTGCTGAGGACCCAAGGGAATGCAGTGTCGCATTTGGTGCAATATGGTCACGCAACACGTTCAGAACGTGGGCTTAGCTCCAACATAAAAGTCCCCGATGGCAGGATCCCAATACAGTTCAGTTCAATACAGTTTGCGCTACCGCCGGCCATGCGCTGTAAGGAAACTAGAGCCCTATGTGAGAACACTGGGCTCTTGACAGCTCCTCAAAGCCAAAGGCCCTGTTTAGTAACTGTATTGTTTGGAAGTAGTGTGTGTGTGTGCATGCATGTGTTTATCAGATGGGTTACATCACCCTAGATGTAAATCAATGAATCTAAAAAAATGTGTGTGCAGCCCGAACATTGTTACTAACAACATCTTCATGGAAACGTGACTACAGTAACTTATGTTAGAGAAAAAAGGTTATATAAAAAAACAATAAAACAGAAGTGTACAAAATGGACCATCTGGAGATTTTAGAGTTGTTAACAACTTTCATGCTTTCCCAAACAATCATTCTGACACTGAAAAGTTGTGCCAGTTCCTGCTAAAGGAAGTGTGTGCATGTGTGTGTATGCATATGTGAGGGGGGGTATGGGATGAATTTATAGTGCAAATAAAATAAAAGATTCACCCTTTCGAAACTCTAGTTTTAACATTTCAAAAGATTTTTTCCCCCAACATATGCACACCAGTTTTCAGATCACCAATTACAGGGTTTCAAACCCCGAAAACAAACTAATACACCGGGAGAACAGTGACAAATTTGAAACTCTGAAAATGTGTTGGAGAAACACTGTAAAAAGAGTGCTGCAGATGTGAAGAAGGAAAAAGCATAAGATTTGAATTGTTTTTTTCAGGCTTGCAAAACCCTTTTTATTAGATTTCAAGCTTGCAAACACTGAGTTTCAACCTTTCAAAGCTTTTTTTTCAGCTTCGAATGATGGCATGATATTCATCCCATGGGGGGGTGGGTTGTTAATTTCTATGCATGTACATAAAGGAAACTTCTCTTGTTCCTTACCCATTTTTACTGTCATCATCAGGAAGGGGAACTGTTGAACTCGAGCGCAGAGCTCAACTTCTCCGGCCTGGTACAATCCTCACCCTGAGAGCAAAAAGACACATTTTAAACACTGTTGAAAGCACCACACCTAAAAGCAGAAGCGTCAACCAGTGTGGTTCATGTAATAAAAAAAGTGAAGAAAATATCTTAAAAAAATGTTTGGGAAAATTCCAGTCTTTGAACCCATTAAAAAAGGGAGCTCAAAGAAATGTCAATGTATCAAAATATTTTTGTCCATCCATGGCATCCATGATCTTCTAAAGAAAATGCAAAAGGCCCCGTAGGGTTTTCCAGTTGTGTGGTCAGTTGTATTTAACATATTTATATTTATAATATATGTAGGTAAATTATTTATTGATCTGAACTTTTATTTTAAAGTACAAACTATACTTCGCTACTTCCTGTTTAGAGTGAGTATCAGTAATGTGTCCAGACTGTCAAGAAGGATACATGTGATGGTTTCTTTATCTACGAGTTTCATTAAAAGGTTTTTGGAACGTTCAACGCTCTGTGTCACATTATTAAAACTTCCGCTACAAACTCGTAGGTGATCGCAAACCTTGTTATAAAGTTCTGGTATAGCCGTGTCTAAAATGTATTGTCAGGAGAGTAGGACATACAGTAGCTCCATAAGCCGGCGAAAGCCTACGTTCTCTACCACCCAAATTGGCTGGTCATCCACAGAGATAAATTCACTTAATTCAGTTATTTCCCTCGCCTTATCACTGTCTCGACTATATTCCTCTCGTCTTTTTAGGGCACTCGCCAGTTAAAGTTGAGTCAGTGCTTTGAGTAAGCTTGGCTTTGCAGTTAGCTGTTGGGCTGCTTTGAGTTTCCAAATAAATAATTTCCCCATGTCTAACATCTCAATAGCTTGCAGTTTCAAGATATGCTACTGTACTGAAGGCCTGCTGTGGCGTGTGACGGAACAGTACAATCGCAATGCGCAACTGACATAAATTGGACAAACACAGAAATAGATTGGGCTCTGTATTGGGCCATGGTTACCCGAACCCTAACAGTTAAAAAATGCCTGGATCGGCTTCGATACCGATGTTTGATATCGGATCGGGATATCCCTAACTCCAGGTGTGGCATAATTTCTGGATTGTAACCAATCATCTCTGACCTACCCTGCCACTAGAAGTAAGATAGCAAATCAAGTTAGAGTATGTTTAAAAGTGCTCAAACAGAATGTTCAGCTCGAAGGGAGAATGAATGGCCTTTAAGAGAGAGCAGTGAGTCATTAGCAAATAAATTGAACTAAATACAGAATGCTTCATGAAGAACATTACTGTCTTAGTCACAAGCAGGCTCACACGGCAGAATTTTGCAAACTATAGTGTGCGTGTGTGTGTATGTATATTAATTTCTATGCATCAAATATTTTAAAACATCACTTAGTGCTCATTTTAGAAAGACTTGGGAGGACAGCATACACAGTTCGTGCACTCAAGGAAAATGCAAAGGGAACAAACGATACTTTGAAAAGACAATAAAATGAGAAGCCAAAACGTTTGATTATATGACAGGACTTCCAAAAACACGCCATCTATTTTCCTCAAAGCATCATTTCATCTTCGGTTGCTGTCGCCAACTGTTAGCATCCCATGTTGTGTTTCTGGCACCCCCATTTCTTTCTTGTCCTCAGTACATTAAACAGAGAAAGACACTCCAGGCTGACAGAGACACAAAGAGCTGATCTTACTGACATCCAGTGAGCTTTCATTACAGACCAAGAAGGCCACAACAGCCTGCGGCGGGCCGAACACTCCCCCATAGAACACAAAGTATGCTACTTCCACAATCCAAATCACAAGTTTATAGATGTTAAACATCAAATCCAAATGACATGCTGTAAGCCAAAATCCTAAAAGGAAACAGTAAGAAAAAAGTATGACCTTATTCCAATGTGCAAATATGTAAACCTTTATTTGAGTATCATAAAAAAGGCATACAGCGTCTATTTATTTTATACTGCTGGTCTTATTGTTGCCCCCAAATGGACCTGAGCCTCGGAGTTGTCCTGGACAGCCACAACAACCCGAGTCTGCAGATTTGCCCTCTACAACATCAGAAGGATAAGGCCTTTCCTCACAAACGAAGCGGCACAGCTCCTAGTCCAAGCTGTAGTAATCTCATGTCTAGACTACTGCAACTCTCTACTCGCCGGGTTACTGGTCTCTGATACCAGACTCTTACAACAAATCCAAAATGCAGCAGCCCGTCTTGTTTTCAACCAACCAAAGATCTCCCACGTAACCCCCCTCTTCCGAGACCTTCACTGGCTCCCCGTCTCAGCCCACATTCGATTTAAGACATTAGTGTTGGCCTACAAGGGAGCAAAAGGAACTGCCCCTCTCTACCTCCAAGCAATGGTAAGATTCCAAGCCCCAGCCAGAGCACTAAGATCTACCACCTCAACTGGCTGGCTGGCACCTCCGTCGCTACGAGCTGCACGTAAGAGTCCCGCAGCCCAGTCCAGACTCTTCTCTGTCCTGGCACCGCAATGGTGGAATGAGCTCCCTGCAGCGGTCAGAACAGCAGAATCACTACCGATCTTCCACAAGAGACTTAAAAGCCACCTCTTCAAGATCCATCTCAGTACCTGGCCACCGATCTTTCTACCTCATAGCACTAATTCCACTAACAATCCTTATTATATCATTTATATATAAATGACTTTCGATTACTGCAAATGTTGACTGTGTTTGACGAGCGAATGATAAACCTTTGAGTAATGTTGTGCAAATGCATAAGTGAAGTAACCTTGATACATGATGCTGTCCTTATTCTAGGAGAATGTTATGTGCTTGCATAAACTGGTGGTTAACCAGTTCTGTTGACAAATGTACTAATTGTAAGTCGCTTTGTATAAACGCGTCTGCTAAATGCTGTAAATGTAAATGTAATAACATCCTAAATGTGCCTGTATGGCTTGACCACACAACAGCCACTACACAGGTGGTCCTTTAAAACCATTTGGCCTATGCTAGAAATGCATGCACGCATGTACGCACAAGCACACATTCATATTAATACACACACACACACACACACACACACACCCACACACAAAATGGTGAACAGTGTAGCCCATGTTGAATGCCAGCAATTCCCCAGATGGCCAATCTGTTCACCGAGTCCAGGAAAAAGCCAGGCTGCTGGCACTCAGTGATCGCAGCCCAAATTGCCACGTTTTGGCTAGGTGACCACTGTAACAGCCCCACTTCACTGGAGATCAGAGCTAATTGCCACTACACTTGCTGCTCATTGGCTAAGTTTCCCCACTTAAAGTGACAGTGTGTAGTATTTTAAAGCCTCCTGTTTCAGGCAGGGTGTTTTTAATGTAGTGTACAGTATACTGTATGCAAAATACCTGAATAATCAGCATTATGCCTCTGATCGCCATAAAGTTCTTCAATTTAGAAGAATTTAACACTAACCAGGTGGTCACTTCATGGATTATAAATATGGCCCATACCAAATTAAATACACAAAAAGGTTGTGTTTTCCTGTTTATAATCTGGACTCAGTTCTAACAAGACATGATGCAATTAGTATTTGAAGGGCCACACTCGTCCCATGATATCACCCAGGGGATGCTTGCATACTGTCAAGAGTTCGATACTCTCGAACAATAACTGTATCACAGATATCTTTTACTATGCTGAGATGACAAATTAAAATGACGTGAACCCATAGGGCTGTCACATAGGACAGGGTACTGTTATACAGCGTACTGCAAATTAAGCTTAGCCCAGCTCTCATCACAAAGTGCAATCTTATTTTTATTGGAAAGTTAAAATGGAAAAAATACACCATGGCCTTAGACCCAAGAATACACACACACACACATGCACAGCAGTCTTTCAGCTTGGTTACATCACCCTCTGGCTAAGTAAACAGTGGGGCTCTAGCTGTGGGTCTGAAGGTAATTCCCTGAATTCTGAGCCAGATTAGAGAAAAGGAGGGCCTGTCCCCAGTTCTCTCACTCTTGCGGGGCCTGAGAAATGTGCCTATAATGGTAAAATATTCAAACTTTAAACTGCTATTAGTTCAAATTGGAATTGGTTTTCTCAAGCCCCAGTTTGATGACCAGATACAAGTACTGGATAAGGAAAGATTTTGGTGCAGGGGAAGTGATGCAGTTTATAAGAGAGTTATTACAGCAAGAGGCACTATATTCTGCCTTGCTACTTGAGGAAAAACCTGATAAGATGTGCAGCGTTAAAAGCGTAACAATACAAAAATCACAGGAGATTACTTTTTTTCAACAGGGTGGCTAAGATTCAATACATAGCAGAAACACAAGCCATTACAACTGGTGGATTTGGGTAACACTTTTACGTTGCGGTTCCTGAACTTAACATTCACTAGCAAGTATTCACTAGGTAGCAACTAGTAATAAGTGAACATATTAACAAGTATGGTTCTACCACTATTTTCTAATAACTCTCAAATTAGTCATGAGCAGCCAGTGGTTTAGCAATGATAAGTAACCGGGTATATTAGCTCACCATTAATGAATGCTTATTAAGGCTGATTACGATAAGAACATGCAAGCATACTCATTGCTCGTTTAAAGAGGAAAAGATGGTGTAACCATGGCTCAAATCCAAACAAGAAAGGAACTGTAGGAGTCGGAAGAAGCGAGGCAGTTCCCAGGAACCCAGAAACACAGGAGAATTGATTCACTTTATTACCGTTAGAAACAAGCGAACCCAAACCTTATAACGTCTCCTCGTTACGTCACCACATATCTACTTAGTTAAAGGGCCAGCTGCACAAACGGGTGCCCTGGCTGGCTAATACTAATTCTGTACAACAAGGTACCCCCACACACAAGTCCAGGCGGCGAGGGGGGCCGCTGCACCTGACCAAAAAGACTCCTGTTGTCCAGAGCAGGAGCAGGGGTGTGAAAAGGCTCGGCAACTGTAGGCCGCCTGCTCTGCGGGGGCTGTGCCACACCACCGGTCCGTGCAGATCCACAGACGCTGGTTTTTATGCGGACCACCACCGAAATCCTTTTCCTGGTGGCAGTGAACTGATGGTGGCAAGTTCACGCTCGGCCACGTGACAGTGCTGTTTAACAGAAAAACCGGCGTGCGAGGATCTATTATAGGTGCGCTAGCCAATGCAGACCTCACCTCTCCTGGCAGCTGCAGCATAGACAGTTCTCTGAAGGGAAAACATGGCTGGTGGTCACCCAGGAACGCCAGCATGTGATCCATCAATTCAGATGGCTTGGAGTCTCCCGCACCAGCCAGAGAGAGCAGGCGGCGAGCGCATTCAGTTCAACGCGTGGAGTTACCCAGCGCAGCGACAACGTAATAATACTTCATGTCATCTTCTGAATGACTGCTGAATGCCGTGACTGCCTCTAGTGAGATTCTGGTGAGTCAAACAGGATATGCTAGCTGATTTTAAGTAGTCAGAGTGTCATGCCCTGTATACTGTAAATCTGCATTAGAGATTCAATCCCAGGAGTCACTTCGGGACTTCAGCACTGGAGTGTAATTGACTGTGAAGAGTTCTAGCACTCTCATAACCTTGGATTCCCTTCCTCAGTGAAAAAAAATCTCTAAAGCTATTGCTTCAATGGTGGTTTGCTTGCCATGGAGGTGGTGGCTTTTACTAGGATGCAAGCCTAAATGAGATATTGTTAAACCCTGACTTAATATAAGGTTCTCCCGCTGACAATCAGAATGAAATAATCCCTTATTTGCAGCAAGCAACTGTTGATTTTCCGGTCCATCACATTCTTTGAACGATGGGATTATTTATAGCCAAATGATTAGCATTATTTGTATGAATTATGTTGTTGTCGTTTGCATAATTTCTATAAAAGACACTTGAAGCGTTAAAGATTTACCAATAAACATATTTAAAGAAGGTGCAGCAAACATTTAATGCCTTTTATAATTATGATTTATACCCAATGAAAAGTCAAAGGGAAAAGAGGATACCAACAAAGTCAATCCTCCCTTAACTATTAGAAACATGTAAGAGGATATTCCACCTCAGTATGAATTCTATCAATCACAGATAAGAATATCTACTTGCTTTGCCATCCACCACAAAACACAGTCTAAAAATAGACAGATGATAGATCATTCCCCCTGGAACGAGAAAAATATATTTCCTGTAGATAGAAATGCAAAGGCCATCTGTAAAAAAAAGTTGTCTTTTCCATTATGGCTGGACATGCTATTACAAGCACAATAACTCATTATTTCTCCACCCAAACGAAGCAAAGCAGAGCCAGCCCATAGGCTTAAACCTGCTATGTAAGACTGCATGTCAACAGCTGTGGCTCAGGCGAAGGTACAAAGATATTCATTTTCTGTCATCAAACCATTAATCTAACAAGTTTCTCAGCTGGTGTTTTCACATGCAGCAGGCTTAGTGACAACTAAGTGAGACAACATCACAATGTAACAGCTAGTTTGTTGTTTATGTGTCAATTGTTACAGTATATTTTATTTACATGTAATGTTTCTTTTGAATATTAAAGTGTGAAATACATGAATATGAATGGAGTATTTGAGCAACGTTATGCCCAAAGAGTGAAGGATTTATTGATTATTGAACATTTTGAAATAACAGCACACATTTACCATTATGTTTGCTGTAGGTACAATATATAAAATACTTAAAGCTAAATACTGTTTACCACAATTATAACCTGGGGATTGCTTAATCATGTATTCACTTCAGGGCAGATTAACATAACGTAGGGGTTAGTGTAAAAGATTGGAAGAGAGAAATTCGAGAACGATTCCTTTAACTATTCCTTTAGGGGGCCTCAATTACAATTAGGTCATTTAGCAGATGCTTTTATCCAAAGCAACTTACATTGAGTACAATTATAAGTATTAAGGAGCAGGTAGGTTAGGCATCAAGGTTGCCCATGGGTATGCCAAGCATGTTGGGGATCAAACCCACAACCTTCCAAGTCAAACACCCTAAGCTATCCTGCTCCATCTCCTTGAAAATTTCATCCAGCCTATGCTGTACTTCATAATTTATTCATAATTTGACACGGAACATATCAATGCCTTCATTCATCTTTCAGTAAGTGACCATTAACAATCCAGTAAAAAAGTGTGACCACTGCAGTAACTATAAACAAATCATTCCACTGTGTTTATGTATGACTAATGTACATTCTCTCTAAAACCATTTCATTCTACATGATTGTGTTGCACTACTTTACTAACTTTTAATACAGTAGCATTTGCCACTGAGTGCAGAAGAAACTTCGACACGGATAAATACACTTTTATCTAGTCTAGTTAACCCTAAACCAAGGTAGCATTTCCTTTGGAGGCTACCTCTGCTTTTGCAGCTGCACTAGGCACAGATATACTTATCCTGTTTGGGAGCCATTCAGATCTTGGAACTGTTTTGTGAAAGTAACCAGGCCACTTCCCAAACGGCCGGTCTGCTTGTATGAGTCACAATGACCTTTGACTCAGAGCCCCTCTGTTCAGTCAGTGCCCGTTCGCCTGGGTAGGACTGAATGGGTCAGACTTTTGTGATTACAACAGGCTACAGCTCTGATAGATGAACACAAATATAGGCCAAATGTTGTTGCCATAGTGACCAATTCCTAAACACTCCTCTCATGACTTGTCCCTTAGAGCAGAACGAAGATGAGTTAGCATTCCGATTATTTCACATAGTGACGTGGATATTTGTGTGGAAGCCAGGAAAAACCTACAGCTGACAGCTGGACTTTTGAGTTATGAGATGAATGCAATTTACCCACGTGTGGGCTAAAAACACTTTAGACAATTCAACATTTCAGCCCTCAGGAGCCCTCTCTGCATTACGGAGCATTTTACAGGTTAGGCCTAATTGTTTGACTTGAGGCACACCAAGCATATATCTGAAGGTGGTTCCACTTGACAACTTCCATACTGTTCCACCAATTGCCACACTGTATGACTAATCATGGCCATTGGATCCAGATTCCTGGAAGATGTATGAAAGGGGGAGGAGATACTTAGCTCATGGATCAGCAATGAATCTAAGCATTACTCCAGTGACTTTTACACACTCACCTGCTGCCTTATTAAGCATTTAGATCTATAAAGAAAATATCCACTATTCACTAAACCACGTGAACTATTCCATGCAGTCGATTAGACACAGTGTTTAGCACTGGCAATTCAATGCAAATAAACTACACAACTGGTTTTCTCTTTTGTTAAAAAAAAAAATTATTATAAGATAGCCATATAGATACAAATATTTTCTGGTCTGTTTAATATGGTCGTTATTAGTTAATACTGGTATGCAAGTATTCGTTTGGAGTAGCAGATTTAATCTCCAATGAAAAACAAAATACATTTCTCCGATGAATCGACAGATGTCTATCCTGTCTTGGCATTTAATCATACATCAATTATATGTATGTGTAGAGTATTTTTAATAGTTTACACAAACCAAATAAAGATGGATCATTTTACCTGGTTATCTCCGTGCCTTCATTCTTTAAGAAACACTACACGTTATATTACTAAATCAATTGCCGCAATTATTAAAGATGAAAGAAAAGCAGAGCAGAAAAATCCAACACAAAAATCGTCCCAAAACAGTAGAGTAGAATATCCGGAAACTGCGCTTAGTTAAGGAGCGCAGATTGCAAAACACGGGTATACTATAGCGCAAAATATTTGTCCTCCCAGATGCATATAATCCAGGTAACAGTTGTATTTACATAGCACAAGCGATTGCAACGGCTGTTGTTTTTGTATTAAAGTTTTCCCCTCCCAATCGAATAGCTTGTCTACTACAGTCAAGAGCTGCGAGTTTTCCATGGAGTAGCCTACTGGTTCTGATGTCAGCAAAGAACGTGAGCTTCAGGAAATGATGACGCTCTGAAGGCTGGCCCATAAACTATTGGATTTACCGCCCTCTGTTGGACATAGACAGAAAGTCCGGTATAAATACAGCATTTGGACTCTTCAGAAAACGGATAAATAAACATAGCATATCAAACTAAACAAACCAGTTGATAATTGATTTTTGACTTTATCTATCTATATCTTTACATCTTTACATTTGATCTTATTTATGTTTTTTTGTAACTTAAGAAGATGTTGTTTAGGTTAATTTTTGAGCCTAAACGCGTTGACGTACAAATATGTTTGGCCCTTTTCATTTCCCGTCCAGCCATCATAACAAGGAAGTGACATTTCGGATATTTCACAACCTGTTGAAACAAGACATTTTACCATTTGACTGCTGTTCAGAGAGTCTTCATTCGTCAGCACAACAGTCTAACTTTTTTACTGTCGAGGCAAATACAATGCATAGATTAGAAATAATCTTCGGACATTTGTCATCACCTACTCGTGCACCTGCACGCGTTATATCCAGTAATGCATGTGCTGCCACAGGTGGTGCCAGTCCAGATGATATAGTAGTCGTGCATGGCCTGAGGACAGCGATTGGGAAAGCTAAGAGGGGTTCATTTAAGGTTAGATTGGTTTAGTTTCTTACAGCTGCAAAAAATGTAGCAATTAATGTGATAATGTTTACAATAATGTCTCCGATCAGGACACCACACCTGATGAGATGTTGACTGCAGTGATGAAAGCTGTCGTAGCCGACGTAGGACTGTCGCCAGACAAGTTGGGAGACGTTTGTGTCGGTGAGAGAATGCAGTGGCAGCAGGCATGCTTGTTTTTAGATAATCCCCCAGCTAGAAACCTTCATCTGTGATTTTGTGTGTGCAGGTAATGTTCTGCAGCCAGGGGCCGGTGCTCTAATGGCCAGAGTAGCCCAATTTCTAAGGTCAGTGTTCATGGTTTGGTTTGGTTCAGAAGTGGATGGCTTACTACTTAGTTAAATGAACGCTCCTCCATTTGTGTATGAAATTACCCTTGTGGTTGTAACCAGCGTTGTAACCAGATTGTAAACAGCTTTGGAGATTTGTGTAATTTCTGGTGGTGCTATAACACACTTGAGGAGTGTACATTTAATGGTAAATCCCCAATGTTTCTAATGGTTGTATATTGATTTCAGTGGATTTCCAGAAACCGTGCCTGTCTACACTGTGAACAGACAATGTTCATCTGGCTTACAAGCACTATTGAACATAGCAGGTATAAACCTATATATTCATTCTCTCATAACGACCGGCAGCTTTTATTTAACCTACTTTCACTGTATTGTGTGTACAGGAGCCATCAGAAGTGGTTCCATCGACATGGGCCTTGCCTGTGGGTAAGTACGGAGTCAATCTCACTATCACTTTTTGATGCAGGCCCCATATAACCGTTTTTTTACATGTCTGCATTGGTGGCAGTGTGGAGAGCATGTCGTTACGTTCAATCGGAAGCCCAGGAGATGTGAGCTCCAGACTTATGGACAACAATAACGCCAGAGACTGCATTATTCCAATGGGGTAAGAGTCACACTCCAGTTTAACTGTTTCATGATTCAGATTTGATGTACCAATTTTAAGCTATGTTTTGTATGAAATTATTGAGGGATGTCCTGTACAGCTGGGCAATATATTGATATATGATATCGAAATCGCCATTTAAGACGAAATATCATATAGCTTAAATGTTGTCTTTTCTCGGTCATAAAGACAGCATTACAGCAAAGCAACGCAGTCCAATTTTCTGAATTCACAAGTTTTTTCTAGCCTTCTAAAATAAAAACATCAACTTGGTCATGACATTTCTAAAAAGTCCTTCTCAATTTAACTTTTTGCAGTGAGTAGTTATTACCAAATAGCAAAACATTGTCCATATGAGTTATTTTGTCAAAGATATTTCAATATTTGATTGTGTCAATAGACAGACAAGCATAGATAATAATGTATTTATTTCCCACTGCAACCGTATTAACCCAGGCTAAATCTGGCATTGATCTTATTGTCATAATTACTATTTTATTACCATTTACTTATCGGCTAACTCCCTAGATAAGAAAATGCCAAAGTCCAATGCACACCAATTTTCCACTTGCATTTGCTCTGTGGATTTGTAATACTGACATACTTTTGCTTCTTAAACAGTCAATTTACATTACAGATGTAGACTACAATTACCATACAAGTGCGACTTTGTCTGTGTGTTTATTTATTCAATGGTTTCTGGTTTTCGCAGAATCACTTCAGAGAATGTGGCGGAGAGGTTTGGGGTGTCGAGAGACCAGCAGGACACCTTTGCTCTCAGTTCTCATCAGAAGTAATTCAAGCTACTTTCACAGTGTATTTCAGTAATTCTCACTGCAGGGGTCTCGACCCCCCGCAGGTTTGTCAAGGTGCTCTTGAGGGCCACTATTACAAGTCATTGCAGGCGTTGAAATCTGTTGTATTTTTTAATTGGTTTAAAAACACAAACCCAAATTTCCACTCCAGTTTACGGTTTGTTTGAACACAAATTTTAACGTGGCGGTAGTGGGAGAAGTAGACAATGTGCTGTAGGGGGAAGAGTAGAAACTGTGTTTAAAAAAAAAAAAAAAAAGAAGGATTTTGGTGGTTTTAACTGCAAACTCTGGACTCGAATCAAGAAGTGTCGCTTTAACGAATGCTGTGTTTCAGAGGGCCATCAGTTACTATGCTCAACTTCTGTCCTTTCCAAAGAGCAAGCAGGGCACAGAAAATGGGACTGTTTGATCAGGAGATTGTTCCAGTAACCACCAAGTTCGTGGACGAGGACGGTAAGGAGCGTGTTGTGACTGTCACCAGGGACGACGGTGTCCGGCCTGGCACAACTCTTGCAGGGTTGTCTAAACTCCGCCCAGCCTTCAAACCTGACGGGAGTACCACAGCAGGTACGTCTTAATAGTAGCAGTCATACACAGTTCATTACCATACTTCTATCGATATGTTGATGATGTAGTGCTATTTTGCATAAACTGCAAAAAGGACATTTTTAGAAAAGATTTTTACTAATGTGGATCTAATGACCAAGTTGATAGTTTTTCAGCTATAAACAAAATTGATCATTTTGCTAGAATGCTGTCTGGAAAAGACAACCTATAACAATATTTTGATAACCAAAATACCAGACGATATTTAATCTCGTATCATAATATCGATGTTCTATTGATGTATTGCCCATTTAGTGCTAGATGAATAAACCTCTCACAACAGTGAGTATTCCCCTGTCCTAGGAAACTCCAGCCAGATGAGTGACGGAGCAGCTGCTGTCCTGCTGGGTCGCAGGTCAGCAGCTGCTGCCTGCGGCCTACCAGTCCTGGGGGTGCTGAGGGCCAGTGCGGTGGTTGGGGTCCCCCCTGATATCATGGGAATTGGACCAGCCTATGCCATACCTGTGGCACTCAAGCAGGCTGGTAAGGTACTGTGTGCGTCTGTGTGCGAGCATACATGCCTGATTGCACTGTTAAAGCTTCTTTTATTTTCTCTATAAAAGGGCTGACTGTGGCCGATATCGATGTGTTTGAAATCAATGAAGCCTTTGCCAGCCAGGTAATCCCATCAAGAATACCAAATTGAGTTTTTAGCACTTTCCTTTTTTTCTTGAGATCAACCAGTAGGTCTGTGTTGTGTTGCAGGCTGTGTACTGTGTGGAGAAACTGGGAATCCCATTGGAGAAGGTCAACCCTAATGGCGGAGCCATAGCTCTGGGTCATCCCCTTGGCTGCACAGGGGTGCGTCAGGTGGTCACCCTGCTGAACGAGCTGAAACGCAGGGGCACAAGGTATGTATATACAGCCATGGAAAAAATCGATATACATTAATCTAATTAATTAATCTAATTACATTTTTATTTAATACATGTATATTTATATATATATTTTAATACTTTTTGATATTTTTGATTATTTATATTATATTTACAAGAATATGCAGAGGTCTCTTAATTCTTTCTGTGTGTGGGTGTGTGTGGGTGTGTGTGTGTTTACACAGCTACTAAAAATGTTTTGCTGCGGACGTTACTGAAACAATGTTTTGTCACGACAACGGCCCTAACCCCTCCCTCACCTGAAAACTGTGACTGGTGCTCCAGATCACATGCATTTAGTCGTGAGCTAGTAGTACTCACAAATGTGTATCAAACACTCGAAATGGTGAAGTAGATTAAAGGCACTTACATATGAAGAAGAAATAAAGCCACCTCTTCATCGCTACTCAAACCTCTCTTGGAGAGCCCTGCTGTCTGCTTGGTGTGGACATGTGCTTCCCCCACTGGAACAAAATCTGCGATTGTCCATATATATCTATATATCTATATCTATATATCTATATATATATATATCTATCTATCTATCTATCTATCTATCTATCTATATCTATCTAGAGA